>JAYMFT010306961.1:0-10168 GCA_038088735.1 Panulirus argus | reverse complement strand
TCCATGGTAACCATTCTAGCCACTGTCGTCTCCATGGTAACCATCCCTAGTCACTGTCGTCTCCCTGGTAACCATTCTAGCCACTGTCGTCTCCATGGTAACCATTCTAGCCTCTGTCGTCTCCATGGTAACCATTCTAGCCACTGTCGTCTCTATGGTAACCATCCCTAGTCACTGTCGTTTCCATGGTAACCATCCCTAGTCACTGTCGTCTCCCTGGTAACCATTCTAGTCACTGTCGTCTCCATGGTACCATCCCGAGCCACTGTCGTCTCCATGATAACCATCCCTAGCCACTGTCGTCTCCATGGTAACTATTCTAGCCACTGTCGTCTCCCTGGTAACTATTCTAGCCACTGTCCTCTCCATGGCAACTATTCTAGCCACTGTCGTCTCCATGGTAACCATTCCGCGTTTCTAGGTGTCAATTTCTTTGTGACGTCGTCTCTCTTGTCCATAAGGGAAATAGAGTGTGTGTGGTTAGGAGGGGAGATGGAAAGTGTGTAATGGGGAGGGGGAATAAGGGTGTGGTGGAGAGGGGGGAAAGGGGTGTTGTGAGGAGACGAAAAAGGAGTGTATTGGGGAGGGAAAGGAAGAAAGTGTGTGGTTGTGAGGGGGGGGAATGTAGAAGGTGTGTTGTGGTGAGGGGAAAGTAGAGGGCGTGTCGTATGGAGGGGGCGGTACAAGGTGCATGGTAGGAGGAGGGAGGTAGAAGGTGTGAGGTGGAAAGAGAGAATTAGAGGGTGTGTGGTGGGGAGGAAGGGTAGAGAATGTGTGGTAGGGAAGGAAGTGGTTTCGACTTTGTGGGGGGAAAGGTGATATAGATTCTCAGTGTGTGGTGGACATTGTGAGGTTGAAAGCGTGTGAACGGGGAAATATAGAGTATGTGGTTAGAAGTGTGATAGAGGAGTGTGGTGGGAGAGGCAGAGCGGTGTGGTGGCAGTGGAAGAGAGAGAGTGCGTGATGGCAAGGGGGAGGTGGAGGGTGCGTGGAAGGAGAAGGTAGGGTGTGTGTAGCGGGGAGGGGTTATGTAGCGGGTGTGTTGCCTAGAGGGGAGAGGTAGAGGGATAACATGGTGGGAGTGGGTGACGACCCCTCGCTCTCCCCTCTCTTATGGTCCTGTGGAAATTGGCCAGGAGATGAGGGCCTGATGGGCCGAGTTGGGGCCCCCGGCACACCCTCCCCAGGGTGTAGCAGCCCTGGCTGGCCTCACTATAGGGAAGGGTGTAGCTCTGGCAATACACCCTCGCCAGGGTGTAGCAGCACACGCTGGATACACTCTAGTACTGCTTTAGTATTTCTTGCTTGAACGTTCCTGCCTCGCCCACTATCAGCTGTCCCGCTTCATCTACCCATCCAACACCAGCCTTGCTGCCACACCCACCACCACCGGCCCTCCTGCCTCACCCACCACCAGCCATGAAGCAGAACAGGAAAGTGATGACTAATATGGATGGCTAACTTCGGGTCCAGTTGACATGGCTGGTTCTTACCGTGGACGCGATCCACCCTGGACCTGCACCTGGTAAGGGTTGACTGACCCGTAATCATCAAAAGATTTACCTTTGTTGATGCAGATCAATCACTGTTAATTGAATCTGTTGATGTTAATGTGATACCATCAAACACGACGGGAGACGAATGTGTCTCGTCTGGTACTTACTGTTAGGCGGCAAGGTGTCTGGTGAGGAGTACACTCACTATATGACTGTGAGGTGAACCTAAGACGTGATGCTTCTCATTATAAAGCTGACTGGAGACTCTAGGGAAACAATGGAACTCCTCATTTGAATGAAGTGACGTAAAGATATGGTCCTCATAAGACTATGAGGTGAACGTGATGCTACGATGCCCCTCGAAAAATCCGATCGGAGCTGGAGCTGTACAGTCAGGAACACTGATGGACCCTGCCTCCTATAGTGACTGGCTCAGACGATTTACTTTTATTAGCAGCCTGGTGGTTCAGGCGTTCTACCACTAGCAGCAGCCTGACATTTAGCTTTAAGGCCACAACTAACGTTACACTGATCAAAACATCTTATTTCATAATTCGGGGATGAAATATTTCCCATTATGAATTTTTGGACTCTGAACATGAAAATAAACAAGAAAACGCTCGATTAGTTACGGTTTACAAGAAAAATAATCACTATCATAACGTTTTACTTGTATTCCACACTTTATCAGTGACACAGGGAACAGTCACTGCCTTATCTCGATTAAATTCGAAGCAGCTTCGCCTGTCTCTTGTGTAAGAGTCCTGAAGCATCCCTTGTTACCTCCCAGCAACAATCCGTTAACATCGGTCAACCCCATCTGCCCTGGTACCGTTTCTCTATCGCCGAGATGTCTTGATGGAAACGTTGGCCGTGATCATCGCTCACTGCGCCACAGTTAGCCTCCAGGTGAGGGTGGAGAAAATGTATCTTTACAGACGTATTGCATCCCATTTTCTAATAGGATAACAACAGGTTACCCACAAGTTTCTTGTAGTTGTCAGCCTTGAAATTTCCTAAAAAGCTGGTTGTTATCAGCTAGGAAACATTCCACTCTGTCTTCTCGTCACCACTCAGGATGCGGTCGAACTGCTCGCGAATCTGTGGACCGACGGAAACATCCTCCTTGATTTTCGCCTCACTGAGCGCTGAGAATTTCCCCCAACATACGTAAACGCTGTCCCATTCTTATTCACAGACTTAAAGAAGATTTTCATGAGGCCCAGTTTGATGTGCAGAGGCGGCAGCGAAATCTTGCTGGATCCTACCTGCGGTAGATTCTGTACGTTCTTCGTTCCTGGCGCCATCGACTGTCGGGAAGCCCAGTCCCTCTTGTTGTAATGAGCGGACTTCGCTTGACTGTCCCATTCACACGGGAAACAGCAAGACTTCGTGTAGCTCTGCTGCAGTCCAAGCAAGATAGCAACAACCTTCAAGTCGCCACAAAGCTGCCATTGGTATTTCTTGTAGTTTATGCGGATGAAAAAAAATTTCATGCTGTTACATGATTCCTTCACACGGACTGCATGACCAACTGGAATTGATGGCAACGCGTTGCCATCATGCAGCAGAACACCTTCTAGACTCAACTTCGACGAGTCTATGAACAGTTTCCTCTCCTCATGGTTATGACTGGTACTGAGGATTGCCATCAGACCATGTACACCGTTGCAGGTGACGAGGTTACCTTTCATCTTAAAGAATGGAACGAAATCTTTCTGGCGGGCACGAAACACATACACTGTCACATTTTCATCAAGGAGGTTCCATTGTTGTAGTCTCGAGCCCAATAGCTTTGCCTTACTCTTCGACAGTTCCAGATCTCTGACGAGGTAATTCATTCTTTGTGACCCAATTGGTTCAACAGACATCACGTCACGTTAGCTGAGAAATCAGGATCTCTTGATGTGTTGACGGCTCACATGTTTCACAGATTTCGTCATCCTGTTTGTTCTCAAGTTCCAGAACGGAAAGTCCTTCACGGGTGGGTACCGGGCGCATAGCAGATGGTATATTCAAAAAGCTTAAAGTCTAATTTTTCTTGGAAATACCTTGCCGGACTGGAGGCACCAGGCAAAAGTGAGAGTAACTGCCGTAATCTGTCGGCTTCCTCCACACCATGGGCACGGCAAAACGCATCGATCGCCTTTTGCGATTCAACCAGGTGCGAGGGTTTGTTGCACAAGCACTGCAGCCTATGTGTGGGGCCCAGCTCTTGTCCTGGTCTCCAGTTTTAAAGTAAAGATTATAGGCTTCCCTGATGATTGTGGTTATGACGCGCCTCTGTGACGCAAAAGTCACCTCCCAACAAACATAACAAAAGTTGTCTGCGCTGTTCACGCACTTACAAGTTATCCTTGTTGACTTTCGGCATTGAAATCACTCAATAGTCAGTCACATGTTGCCCTTCGCATAACCGGAGCAGTACATTTCTGCAGAATGTCAGAAAAACAGCACTTGACATCAATAGAAGCAGCAAGTATTGTGATGTGCTGTATTTGTAAAAAGAAATTGGTTAGCACCATGACTTCAGTTTTTAAGTCAGCTCCAACTCAAGAACAGACATACGGATACGAAACAACTGCCTAACAAGAGCACGACACAAATACAAACGTCGGGGTAAGAAAAAAAAACTTTAGGAAACGAGTACGACACGTGTGCACTGTGCGACTCTCCGAAAGGAAATGATAAACAGCAAGTAAGCGATGCAATACCTGAGTACTGACTGCATCATCCACTTCCCGCGCTTAGGGTTGCCAGATCTTGCCTCAAAGCCGCACAAAGCCAAAACCAATGCAAATTATACATATTGGAACCTATCCCATGTCTTCAAAACCAGAGCCAACTAACAGCTTTAAGCGTCTTATTCGTTAATAAAGATTTTCTACTTTCATTTCCGAAACAATTTAGCTGTTGATCAGCGCTGCGCCTCCTTAGTTCCATGAACAGTTTGTAAGATTTTCTCTTTGAATGCATGCCTACTCTTACTTCACTAAACTAAGAGTTTCCAATCTCTTCCATAATCGCAAGCAGCCTCGAAAGGACTCAGTGGTTCGTTGCTTTTTGAATTCCTTTGTATACCTTTGTTTTATCATGAATGCAATCGGCAATGTGAGTGATTGTGGTTCATGTCTTAAGGAATATCCTACGCCGTTCTCCTCTACTACGAATACATCACTACCTTTCATATATGTATAGCTGCACACACAAACACACACACACACACACACACACACAACATACACACACACACACACACACATACACACACACATACACACACACACACACATACACACACACACACACACACACACACACACACACACACGTGTAGAACATATGTGGAGATCCACTTGACAAACCGCTTGAAATGTTTAAGACGCCGCCACAGCAAGGAAGCGTTCCAAGAGAGTGGAAAAGGGACAAACGTCGCACCTGTCTTAAAGAAGGGATATCGTTAGGGTGCGCTGAGGTACAGACCAGTCTCCCCTAAGAGTCTGGTCTGAAAGTTACTGGGTCAGATAACTATCAGAGAGCTAATGGATGACTTCTGGCCAATGAGATGCTACAGAAAGTAGAACAAGTGAGACAGAATTCCATTTCAGGGAAAGATCGTGTTTACTGAACCCCTTAGATATTCATCAGCAAGTAAGCTTCATTTTCTGTGCCTGGACTGCCATAAAGCTTTTGATACTGTGCCATACAAAAGTTTGGCAGGGATAAAGGGGACAAAGGACGCATGCCAGGGGAGCCTTCTGGAAATGGGTTAAAGTCAGCAGTGGCGTGCCGCAGGGTCAAGTTCTGGGTATGGGTAGGAATGATATAATTGTGTGACTGTGGCTGTGGAGCACGCACATGTTGAAAAGGTTGTCTGATAGTAGAGGAAAGAGCTGGGTGCCCCTCGAGAATGAAACTCCCTCCCTGTACAGACACACATACACACACACACACACACACACACACACACAGCTCGTAAGAATATACAGAGTATGGGGAAACGTTACCCCAATACTAAAGACTTGAGATGGAGAAAATATCATAACAAGCAAACCGATTGTTGAGGAAGATACAAGTACGGTAGGAAGTTAAAGGATCGTGACCCATACAAGGTGGATGGACCTGGTGACGTCTCTGTCAGTTTTGATCACATGCACAGAAACACTTGACAAGCCACTTGAGATTATATTGGCAAAAATAAAATGAAAGAACCAGTTCCAAATTAGAAGACTACAACAGTTGTATGTATATCTTTTTCAAGTGGGAGAGGCACTGGTCACATATTAGTGCCTCAGAGGGGCAGGTCTATAAAGTACTGAAAGTAAAGATAACCAGATAGCAAAAGGACTTAGAGGGATATAGGGGTAAAGGGACTCCCGTGGTGTACGGTTAGCGTTCCTGAGTGTGACGCATTCACAGGTCACCCAGGGGTAACCGCATACGTACACTGCTTCTACAAGTAAAGGGTCCTCCGGCGAGTCTTATCCCGACCAGTTTTACTGGGCACGTCCACCCTCGAGCTTTCCATAGCAACGCCAACTTTGACACTTTGGAAGAGCTCAGCTGTCATCCTTGCGAGGCTCCTTTATTGACTTCCCCTAGGATGGGTCCTGCTCGGCTGGCCAGGATGCCTCTAGGTGGGCTGACCACAGGGACGTGGTTGTCTTCGTCACTTCATCTACCACATGTTCTTCCTGCCACTGATCGCTCCTTCTCTTATGCCTCTCGCATCAGACACAGAGCGTATCGAACCATGCAAATCTTTCCCTCCCCTAAATCCCATTCCGCTTTCATTTCTGCTCAGAATCCCTGCAAAGATGTTCTTTATAAAGTGAAGCACACTTTTCTTTAAAGAAACTGTCGATTTGATTTCTTCTATTGACAAATCTTTTCAGTCTTTAACCAAAAGTATATCCAATAATTTCTCTAATTCTACCTTTCTCTTCCGACCTGATAAATCCTTAACTAACTCTCCAACTGATAAAATTGCTTCCTTTGGTACCATTTTTTTTTTCCTGTGATTCAACTTTGGATGATTCTATCTGTAGTCTTCTTTTGCCATCCCCACTAAACCTATCTATCTCTTATATCTTCCTCGTGCAGGGTCGTCCAAGTCCTTTCCAATCTCCAAGACGTAAAGCCAGATAGCATGCCTCCTCAAGTCCTATGGTAGTGTGCCTCTAGGTCAGCCCCGAGACTTGCTCGTCTACTTCGTCTCTGCCTAAAAATCAGTTATTCCCTTCCTCATCAAAGTATACCTTAGCGCAGGTCATCCCTAACACCGTTCTAACTGTTTCAATACTCACCCCATCATTCTTACTTCTGCTGTCTCCAAAATCTCTTGAAGTCTCTTTATCTTTCTCAACTACGTACATTCCCAATTCCTTTTCTCTAATCACCAAGACGGCTTTCGCAGGGCAAAGTTTACTGGTAAGCTCTCCTGCTCGTTTTTTCTCAAGGATTTTGGCAAAATTTTTGTCGTTGTCCTGGGCATCTTCAAAGCATTTAATAAAGTGTGGGAAAAGGTTTTGATTTCTTAAATTACTTTCTTTGTCTTCTCTGTTTCTCTCTGTTCCCAAAGCATCGTCTTTCTGGTCGATCCATTACAGCTGCTAATGGAGCGACTTCCCTCTCGTATCCTATCAACGTTGGTGTCCCTCAGGGTTCTCACCAATCACCTACTCTTTCTCATTCTCCATAAATGACTTCTATTCAAATTTTAGCCTTATTCCTCTTACGCTGATAATCACACTTTACACATTCAGTTCTCCCTCCATTGCTCATTCTATTTCTCGTTCCCTTTCCCTTACTGTATATAATTCTCTCCTCAATATAAACGTGCAATATCTCGGAATAATGAGGTAGTAACTTGGTTACACTGAATGGTTTGAAAACTCAGAGTCTCCCTAAATCATATCTAGGTGTCACTCGCTTCCCTCTGTTCAGTTTTATAACTCCACTATTTAATCCTGTTATATCTAAACGTGTTCAGCAAACCGTAAGATCCAATCCATCCAGGAAACTCCACATAATCAACAACAGAAAGTCTGCTTCCTAAAAGCTGGGAATGTTGTATAGGTGTCTTATAATTTTTCTCGTGAGCTGCTGTTTCCTATCTACAGTGGTTTTGATTGCTACAGTAAGGAGTAAAACTCACATATCTGGGCTGGTTCTTCGTACACCTCTCTTTCCGCCAGAGTAGAAGCAAAAGCCTTTCATCACATTAATCCCTCCTGGCATCACTTCTCTCCTTCTCTCCCTTCCTGTCCACCGTGATGTGGCTACCTTCTCTTTGTTCTGCAGGTAGCATTATGGCCATGCTATCGTGAGTCGTCTGTACGTGTCCCTGCCACCAACTGGACACGAGGCAAGCGTCTGGCTGCTGTATTCAGTGTTTTCTCTGATGAGACCGGCCACACGAGCATTGACCGTATGATACTTCCTTCTGTCCTCTAGCTGTCATATCCTCCTCCTCCTGTCATCCTTAATCCTACAGCTTTCTTCCTTTAAGAACCAGATCTATAAACGCCTGCAGAACCCTGAATAATTTCATCAATTTTTTTCTTGCTCTTTATCTTTTCACCCGAGATGGCCTTGACTGGGAGTATGTTTTGCCCGTGTCATGTCCGTCTCTGTAAGAATACAATGAACACCGATGCATTACTGCGGCAAACCTCACTTCGCTTCAAACCATTTGATATATAAACGAGAACGCGTGTAACTGACATTCACTTAATCCACTCCAATGAATGAGAAACATAATTACTCGCCACGATATTCCACTGAACACAGAATGAATATGATTGAATGCGTATGTATATCTTCAATTACATCAACTGATGTTCCGAGCAGGTGTGTGTGTGTGTGTGTGTGTGTGTGTGTGTATGTGTGTGTGTGTGTGTGCAGGGGGGGGGGGTGGCTGTTTCCTAAGACCCATGAGGGTAGGTATGAAGCTGGTCATATAGATGATGGCTCTCCCTCCGACTGGTTTCAAGTGAGCTTATATTTTGCTTTTCCACAACCAGGATCTAAATTTCTGGTTATTATAGACCCACTGGGCACGACAATGCAACCCTTAAGCATGATGGCCTATAACCTTTGGCCTGATCCTTAAGGATCGGGTCAAAGGTCACGCCACTATATCAAAGACTCGTACCGTCGCGCTTAAGGGCCGTACCATATCGTATCTTACTGTACGAAAAGATACAATGACGAGAAATAACAGTGTGAGGCTCAAGGGAAGGAGACGTGTTACAGACGAGGGCAAAAACTTCCTCAGTAGAGTCACAGGAAACCACAGCAAACCTCCTCCAGATACTGTCAACACAACGACTGTCAGTACAGTTAAGAGACATCTGGACGAAGTGATTTAATAATAAGGATCATCATCGAACACGCCAGTTTAAGAGAGAGAATATATTTTGTATTTCTTTTTCTCTACAGATTAGCGGGTATACGCCATAGATCTAATGTATGCCGCCATCAAAGGCTGGTATATCATGCTCCCCATGCTCATCCAGTGAGCGGTAGCGCAAAGGGAATTCTGAGGTCGCAAAGGGTCTTTGTCAGTCTCCAGTGGCCAGGTGGTTATAACGTTAGATGTTACAACCCTAATGCTATACACAAGCTTACAGTCTCATGTAACAGACTCGTCTACTAGTTGCAAAAAGTGGTTACAGTTACCTATACATATCACCATTGATAATGAGGTGTTGTCCCATTTCTTGCAGGGCTTATTTGAACCTGTCGCCGCTATTAGCTTTATCTTTCCTTACAATCCAAGGCTTAGTGTTCTAGTGCGTGTCTATACCACAAGCCACACACTACAGTTCATATGCTTCATAATCACAATTTCCCAGATATGGATGTCCGTGGTGCAGCGGCTATCGTTACTGACCGTGACGCATTTACTGGCCGCCCGGAGCCGAGCCCATAGATTCGAATCCTGGTCGCGGCAGACGGTCCACAGTTATCCCAGCTGTTCATCCTCCTCTGGGAGTTGGTCGAAAAACTGGGTACCTTGCTTAGGGTAGGATAAATAGATAAGTGAATAAACAACTATTTTAATATATATATATAATGGCCTTGATTAGAAAGTTCAGTTGGTGGTGCCGTCTCAGTTAACACACACACAAAAAAAGATAAGGCAGAGCGCCAGTAGCACCTATAACGTCGCCTTAATCTAGCAATGGCAACATGTTATGGTCTACTGATCTTATTACCCTCTTCATACATATGCTTTACTCGACATATATCCACTGGAAAGTGGATCTCTTTGCTCCTCTTTACATTCGTCTATTTCTTCAAACACATCTGTAGGTTTTTGTTTGACTGTACCTTTTCAAAATTCTGATTCAGAAGTCATCACTGTGGTGAACAGCTTCACACAATACAAGTTTGGCTAAAACAACAACTCTACCATGCTCTCGGAGACTTGCATTATGTGAGAGGAACGCGACAGAATTGCAGATCTGTATTACGCTTCGGGGATAAGCATGTTATGTTATGGTCATAGGATACCCCTAGATGTTCCTTCGTAGATAACTTCCTGCCAGATGATATGTTGGAGGGACTGGTGGGTGGTGAGGAGCCTTCTGCTGTACTCTTTCTCTCTCTCTCTCTCTCTGTATATATATATATATATATATATATATATATATATATATATATCA
>JAYMFT010306950.1:0-10168 GCA_038088735.1 Panulirus argus | reverse complement strand
GAACAACAACTGACTCACTTCCCAGGCCCTCTCATCCCCAACAGACTGCATACTCGCCCCTCTCTCCAACACTCTTGTATTTACCTCCCTAACCACCCCATCCATAAACAAATTAAACAACCATGGGGACATCACCCCTGACGCAGACCGACCTTCACTGGGAACCAGTCGCTCTCTTCTTTTCCTACAAGTACACATGCCTTACACCCTTGATAAAAACTTCGCTCACACAGTCTAACTATTACACATGCCTTACACCCTTGATAAAAACTTCGCTCACACAGTCTCTAGCTATCAAGTGTAATGCACCGAAATCACAGATCCCTATCCAAAACCAGGCCCCACAGACCTTTCCATGGTTTACCCCAAACGTTTCACATGCCCTGGTTCAGTCCACTGACAGCTCGTCGACCCCAGTATACTACATCGTTCCATTTCACTCTATTCCGTGCAGGCCTTCCTGCATGTTCAGGCCCCTACCGCTCAAAATCTCTTTCACTCCATCCTTCTACCTCCAATTTGGTCTGCCGCTTCTCCTTGTTAACTCCACCTCTGAAACATATATCCTCTTCGTCAACTTTTCCTCACTTATTCGTTCCATATGTTCAAACCGTTTCAACACACTCTCTTCTGCTCTGTCAACCAAACTCTTTTCATTACCACACATTTCTCTTACCCTAACATTACTTATTCGATTAAACCATCTCACACCACATTTTGTCCTTAAACATTTCATTTCCAACACCTCCACCCTCCTTTGTACAGCTCTATCTATAGCCCATGCCTCGCAAGCATATAATATTTTTGGAACTACTATTCCTTGAAACATTCCCATTTTCGCTTTCCGAGAGAACGTTCTCTCTTTCCACACATTCTTCATCGCTCCCAGGACCTTCGCCCCCTCCCCCACCCTATGACTCTCTTCCGCTTCCATGGTTCCATTCGTTGTCAAGTCCACTCCCAGATATCTAAAACACTTCAATTCCTCCAATTTTTCTACATTCAAACTCACTTCCCAACTAACTTGTCCCTCAACCAGAGCTGTATCATCGGCGAACAACAATTGACGCATTCCCAGGCTCTCTCATCCCCAACAGACTGCATACTCATCAGTCTCTGCAAAACTCTTTACCACCCTAACCACCCCATCCATTAACAAATTAAACAAACACGGGGACATCACACACCCCTGCCCCAGACCAACCTTCACTGGGAGCCAATCACTCTCCTCTTTTCCTACTCGTGCACATGCCTTACACTTTGATAAATACTTCTCACTGCATCCAGCAGTTTACCTCCCACACCATATATTCTTAAGACCTTTCACAAAGCCTCTCTGTCAATCCTATCATATCCCTTCCCCAGATCCATAATTGCTGCATATAAATCTATCTGTTTTTCTAAGCATTTCTCACACACGTTCTTCAAAGCAAACATCTGGTCACGCATCCTCTACCACTTCTAAAACCACACTGCTCCTCCCCAGGCTAATGCTCTGTACATGCCTTTACCCTCTCAATCAATACCCTCCCATAGTTTTCCAGGAATACTCAGCAAACTTATAACTCTGTAGTTTGAACACTCACCTTTACCCCCTTTGCCTTTGTATAATGGCACTAAATATGCATTCCGTCAATCCTCAAGCACTTCATCATGACCCATACATACACAGAATATTCTTACCAACCAGTCAACTGCAATATCATCCAATCCTGCCTCCTTGTCGGATTTCACCTTCCGTAAGGCTTTCACCGCCTCCTCTCTCTCCACCAAACCACTCTACCTGACTCTCTCACTTCGCACACCATCCCGACCAATACATCCTACATCTGCCACTCTGTCATCAAAAACATTCAACAATCCTTCAAAACACTCACTCCATCTCCTCCTCACTCCAACACTACCTGTTATCACTTCCCCCCTTGCCCCCTTCACCGATGTTCCCATTTGTTCTCTTGTCTTACGCACACTATTTACCTCCTAAAACATCTATTTATTCTCCCTAAAGTTTAACGATACTCTCTCACCCCAACTCTCATTTGCCGTCTTATTTTTACCTTTGCACCTTCCTCTTGACCTCCTGCCGCTTTCTCTCCTTCCTTGTAAGTATCGTCCAAATGCCTCTCTTTTCGCTTTCACTAACAACTTTATTTCTTCATCCCACCGCTCACTACCCTTCCAAATCTGCCCATCTCCCACCTTTCTCATGCTACATACATATCTTCCACATGCCATCATTCCTTCCCTGAATACATACTATTCCTCACCCACTTCCCTCACTTCACTTGCTCTCATCTTTTGCCATTCTTCACTCAATTTCTCCTGATATTTCTTCACGCAATTCTCCTTTTGAAGCTAACTTACTCTCACCACTCTTTTCTTTCCAACATTCTCTCTTCTTTTCTGAAAACCTCTACAAATCTTCACCTTTGCCTCCAGAAGATAGTGATCAGACATCCCACCAGCTGCCCCTCTTAGCGCATTAACATCCAAAATTATCTTTTACACGCCTATCAGTTAATACATAATCCAATATTGCCGTTGACCATCTCTTCTTCTCACATATGTATACTTGTGAATATATTTCTCTTTAAAAAAGGTATTCCCAATCACTAGTCTTTTTTCAGCACAAATCCACGAGCTCTTCACCATTTCCATTCACAACACAGAACACCCCATGTGCACCAATTATACCATCATCTGCCACATTACTGACCTTCGCATTTAAATCACCCATCACTAATACCCGGTCTCATGAACCAGAATTGCTGACACACTCACTCAGCTGCTTCCAAAACACTTGCCTCTCAATATCTTTCTTCTCATGACCAGGTGCATAAGCACCAGTGATCACCCATCTCTCACCATCCACTTTCAGTTCTACCCACATCAATTTGGAACTTACTTCCTTACAGTCTATCACACACACCTACAACTTATCCTTCAGGAGTCGTACTACTCCTTCCTTAGCTCTTGTCCTTTCATCAACCCCTGACTTCACTCCAAAGACATTTTCAAACCATTCTTCCCCTTTACCCTTGAGCTTCGTTTCACTCAGAGCCAGAACATCCAGGTTTCTTTCCTTAAATACTACCCGTCTCTCCTTTCTTCTCATCGTGATTACATCCACATATATTCAGACATGCCAGTTTGAGCCGTAGTCTCACCCTCCACAACTTTCTAAATTCATCTATCTGCAGTAGCTTTTTTGTTTCCTGACGATGCAGCTTCCCAGTCATTTGCATTCAAAGCTTACACAGTACTGGACACAACTTCTGTGTATCCCTCATCTCATCCGTGTTGTTCACTATGCCCCATACATTTATCCACGCTACCCCTTTTTGTTCTATCGCCCCTGGGGTGTTCTCCCAAATCTTTCCCAACTCCTCTTCCTATTCCATTTCCAGTTTGAGTGGCCTCTGGGATAACCCATCAGCATTGGCATTTTCCTTGCCCGGCTGATGTTTAACTTCAAAGCTGAACTGGTTCAAATATCCCAGCCACCTTCTCTCTGCAGCCACTAGTTTGGCCGTGTGCAAATGTGCCAATGGATTGTTATCCATTAGCAGTAGAAATGTCTTCCTGCCAAATGATTTTTGAACTGCTCTGTCACTGCCCACTTCAAGGCCAACAATTCCAACTTCCTGGAGCTGTAGTTGCTCATATTCCATTCTGACCTTAATCCCCAGCTTGCAAAAGTGACTGGATACAATGTTCCATCATGTTCCTGTGACAGAACTGCCCCTACTCCTTTGAAACTAGCATCTGTCTCCACCACAAACTGTCTAGCATAGTCTGCATTCTTCAGTGCTGGTGCATGAGTCAACTTTCCTTTAACTGTGCCAAAGCTCTTGTCTCTGTCTCACCCCAGTACTTGGTAACATCTGCTTTTGAATATCCACTCATTAGAGCATGCAGT
The DNA here is from genome assembly GCA_038088735.1 of Panulirus argus. Classification (NCBI taxonomy): domain Eukaryota; kingdom Metazoa; phylum Arthropoda; class Malacostraca; order Decapoda; family Palinuridae; genus Panulirus; species Panulirus argus. The sequence continues at coordinate 6,249 of JAYMFT010306950.1, read as the reverse complement.
GGTGCAGCCACCTTAGCAAACCCCTTAATAAATCACCTGTAGAAGGAGCAGAATGTCACAAATGCTCTAACTTCCATAACTGTGCATGGTGCGGGCTATTCCTGGACTGTCTGAATTTTTTCTGGCTTCGTGCTGATTCCTTCCTGTGATATAACAGACCCCAGATATTTAACTTATGACATCAGAATATGACACTTTAGGGGCTTCAGCTTTACCCCATGCTTCCTTAAGAGCTCAGACACCATCTCTAGTCTATCCAAGTGCTACCCCACACTCTTCGAGAACACTAACAGATCATCAAGGTACACTAACAGGGTGACAAAAATGTGATCTTTAAAGGCATATTCCATGAATCATTGAAATGTGGCTGGGCTATTGGTCAGTTCCATGGGACAGCACAAATACTGGTAGTGCCCAAAAGGTGTCACAAAAGCAGTCTTAGCATGATCCTCAGCCAGTGCCCTAATCTAGTGTTACCTGGTAGCCAAGTCAAAGGAGGAAAAAAAAAATAATTTGCCCCAGCCAGGGCATCCAACTTGTCTTGGATCTGGGGCAATGGGAAGGCATCCTTCACAGTAATCTTATTCAACTTCCTGTTATCGACGCACAACCACAGTGAGTCATCCTTTTTCCTCACCAGCACAATTGGAGCTACATATGGACTCATACTCTCCTCAATCACTCCTTGTTCCAGTAGCCCATTGATATAAACCTTCACCTCTGTCATACATTTGGGAGGAATACGTCGGTAAGGCAGCCAAATAGGTACATCACTCAAGTGTTTCTTGTGCTCCACTCCAGTAGCACACCCAACTTCTGTTCATTTTCTGCAAACACACTCTTATACCGTTACAACAGTTTATTTAGTTTTTCCCTCTTCCCTAACTCCAGTTGGTCCTCTGCCACATGCACTCCCAACCGTTGCTGGTACTGGCGTGCCTTCTCAGCCAACACTGTGTGCAGCAGTGTGACTGCTCACTGTCCTCCCGGTAACATCTTGGCCATATGACACCTTGGCTACCTTTCACTGGGACCTAAGTTGTACATCTGTCTTGCCCATGGCCACCCAGCCTGCCCCTCTCACTACCCTGGTATAATTAGGAGAGACACAAATGCCCTCTGTCACCCAGTAATCTGTCTTCCACTTCCACTATCCACCTCTTGTAAACTCTGCACAAACACTTGCAGCACCCTCCTTGTGCCTGCTGGAGTCATCAAACTTGCCCCTGCTGCACAACAGCCATCCTTAATGGTCATTGCATGGCCTTCAACCTGGCTTCTACTGCGTGAACACATCTACGCCACTTCTCACACAACTCTGGCTGCCAGTTTCCCACAGAGCTTTGCCAGTCCTGTACCAACTCTGCCAGCACATTCATACCCAACAGTACTAAACGACTGAGTTCCATAAACCACACCCCTTGTCCTGGCAGCTCACTTTACAAACAAGCCACCGTCCCTAATCACCTTTCCCTTCACTTCCAAGTCCACCTGCACATATCTCAAACAATGAATTCCTATTTTGTTTGCATCTGTAATCTGAAGATCCAGCCCCCACACTACCACTTGTTTGGGTAAAAGATGCTGGGTATGCCACTCCTCCCTCACCAAGCTAACCTCTACTCCTGAGTCAGCCATTGCTTCCACATGAATTCCATTTACAGCCACCACAATCTTGGGAGTTTTCCAAACACCTTAACCTTATTTTTCCTCTCATCATCTACTCCCTCAGCACCCATCATCACATTCCTCACACTCCGAATTGACATTGGGCCTGGTGTAGACCTTGAGGGCTGACCACTCTTCATTAAGGCTGCCCATTTCCTTTTTTCTGCATCCATTCCTTAGACCTGGCACACTGAAACCCTAAATGACCTTGCTGACCACACAGAGAACATGGGGCGGAACAGGAGGTGCTCCTCACAACTGGTTCTGGCCACTTCCACCCTCTCAGTTCCGCTTCCTCTCTACGAATTTGTTCCACCTCATCCACTTTGTCTGCTGCCCGCCTAACCAACTGTTGCTACTGCACCTCTGGATGCTCCTCACACCACTTCTTTAATTTACTCCCAATCCGTTGGTCTCTCAGATTTCTACAGAACCATGTGTTCAGCACCCACCTCCTGTCATCCTCCTTTTTTGCTCCTCGCTTTCTCTATTTTCTTCTCGATCTCCAACAATGAGTCAGCAAACTCCCACACACCGTCATGTTGCTGTTTAACATGGTTGTGTAATTGTCTCACCAAGTCTGCATAACTTGACTTCTTACTAAAGGCAGCCTCCAAACATTCAAATAGTGCAGGCTCTAAGTCCACTTGTCTGTTCTTTACCCTAGTAAGTGCAGGCCCTTCCAAAAATCCCCTGAGGTATGTCACAGCCTCCTTTCCGATCAACCCCACTTGTCTTATGTTCTCCTCGGCATCTCTCAGCCACTCATCTAACTCACTGGCCCTCCTCAGCCTGTGGGAAAATTTTGCAAGCGTAGGGGCTGGCTGAGACCACACTGTGCTCCTGGGCTGCTTGCTATCTCCTCCCTGACACAAGTTACTTTCAGCCTTTGCTAACTACCTATTAGATGTGAGAAGTTGTTCCACAGTCCCTCCTCTTACAGCTATCCACTGACTCTCCTCTCTTTATTTTGTGTTCACTTCCCCCTTGATCCTTCCACTCTGGTGGGGGCACAAAATCATCCGTGACTCTACTGCCAACTGGACCCAAGCAGGAGTTTCTACTTATAATACCCAAAAGGGCATAATCAACCACACTATGCTACCAATTCTGTAATGAGCTGGGCTTCAGCTGCTCTGCCTTAGGGCTCACCTTTAGCACTCAATGCAGAGAAACCAATATGGTTCTCTTATTACTTATTAAATCTTCTGCTGGGGTATACAAACAATAGGCAAGGTTTACAAAAGTTTAATTTACAGTCATTGCCAATACTACTGTAAAAAAATTACTCCAAACAAAAACACTTTACCTTAACTATTCATAGAAGATATTTACACAAAGAAGTTGACTCCAAATAGAAACGCATTTCCTTAACTGCTCACAGAAGCTATTTACATACATTAAAGAAATAACTCCCAACTAGAAACACTTTTCCAGAACTGCTTATTGAAGCTATATACATACAGCAAAGAAATTAACTCCAAGTAGAGTAACTTTACCACATTTGCTCTCAAAGATATTTACATGCAGTACATGGGTCAGTACTACTAACATGTACTTATCAAAGCGCTGCCTGGATTTTCTCCCATCGCAGCACATATCAGATCTTTCCCCACTCGGCTCACACCACCCACAATCTGGTTACCTTTCAAAACTACCTGAGTCTTGTTCTTAGTTCCGCTCAGGGTACCTCTCATGAACAAGGCATGTTACCAACTCCCCCATACGGAGTTGTAACACCATACACTTAGTTGCACCAGCGGGGGTAGTCTTGCCGTCCAGCCAAGATAGGTAATTTTCTTGCAGCCACCTGTCACCATGGACATACACCGATCTGCAGCCCGTCCATACCAATGGGCACCCACTAAGGTTTATAGTCAATATGGCATATAACACAGGCCAGTTGAACTGAGAGGGTGATACCAAGCCAACGCAGTCACCATAAGTCTCTTCCCCACATGGCTCCTCTCAGAAACCCCTGCAAACCAGGCAGAGTCCTGTCCTTGTGAACACAACAACAAGTATTATCCTCTTTGAAGTCGCCTTTTGTCAAGAATGCCTGTTGACTCACGTGCCCTGCGGCAAGCCACCAAGCCTCCAACCAGCAATGAAACATAAACACCCAATTGAAAACACTAGTACAAGTAATGCAAATAGTAATTAATAGTATTTTGTACAAGTAAATCCAATGATACTTCATTTTCCCTTCAAGAAAACCAAGATTTCAAAATGGCTGTCACTGAGCCCTGATGTTTTTGGCTTGAAGATGTCTTTCCCCAAAGAGAAGAGCCGCTCTGCAGCAGCACGGGAAGGAATAGGTGTGTTTAACTTTGTGAGCAAGTCCTTCAATGCCAGGCTTGGGAACGAGTATTTGTTGACGATGAAGAGTTTCACAGGCCTGCCACCGAGAAATGTTCCCACCAGCTTGGTCGTGGTTTCTTTGCATTTCACCTTGTCCTTGTAGAGAGCCCCAAAGAAGTCCTCATCCTGGTCATTCTCACCCTCACTGCTGCCTGAGTCCTTCAGAATCTTCTCCTTCATAATCAACATGTGTTTCTTCACTTTATCTGTGATCTCCTTGACGTCATACATGACATTGTCCTCCAGTAGTCTCATCCAGCACAGTTTGAACTGAGGATGTCATGCAGCTGCCAGGAGGAAGTCCATGTCCTCAAAAAGTGGACCAAACCTGCTTTTGATGCCATTCTGGACAGCAACTACCAGTGGCTGACACATTTTGACATCAGTGCTTTCCTTCAGCTCCTTCAACATGTTGAGAGAGATGGCCAAGGTGGGCAGGAGTGACCCCACATAGGCTTTGTCCTCCCCTGCAGGATGTCCAATGCCTTACAGACTAGGTGTATCACCTCGAGATACTCTCAGAAGAAGCAAATATCAGCTGAAAGAAAAAGTGAATATTTTTAGTCCTGTACTTAAATTTTTTAGTTTTTATATCATATTTTGTACATTTAAATTTTAACATTTGTACCTTTTGAAAAAGAAAATGAAAATAGGAAAAAAAGATTACTCATTAGATGAGAACGAAGGTACCCCAAGAATGTTGCATGCCTGGTGTAATCCATGAAGCTTTTCCCTGTCTCGGAAGATGTTGACTAGACAAGAGAACCCATCGTAGATGGAGTTCCATCTCGTAACGGTGGGGATAGTCAGCTACATCCATATATCAGCCTTGATTGTGTCTGAGGCTTGTGAACTTCTTGCCTGCTTGTTCCACGGCTCTGTAGCTTTACCAAAAGTTGTCCGGTACATCTTCCTGTAGGATGGTGAGTCCTTCAAGGCCTTGTCAGCATCAGAGGCGGCCGCTAGGTTCATGGTGTGTGCAGTGCACCTTGTGTGCTTCGGCCGGATGTATTCAGGATCTTTTGTGGGGCTGGGAGAAAATACATGTTAAATTTTAATTTGTATGTTTGAGTGAAAATGAAATACTTTACATGATTTTAAAAAGTGAAAGAAATGAAGAAATAATCATCAGTTCCTGTTTACCATCCAATGCTGATGCCAGATCCTCAACTTGAACGATGTATGCACCATCAGTCTGCCCCACACCTTCTTCCTCTTCCTGGACCTCAGGCAGCTCCTCGTCCGTTTTGCCAAAGAAGAAAAGTTGAAGTGATGAAGAAAAGTTGAAGGTTAGAGAAATTAAGAGCTCCGTGATACTTAAATACCTGGACCATCTAAATCTTAACAAATCTAACAGATCAGATAACTTAGCTCCAAGATCTTTAAAAGAGGTTAGGAGATAGCTGATGTACCCGGTATCAAAAGTATTCAACAAATCTCTGTCGGATGATCTACTGCCAACTGACAGGAAACTAGCAAATGTTACTCCTATATATGAAAAAGAAGACATAGATTGTGCCTAAAACCACCACCCAATTAGCCTTATGTCAGTGTTAGGTAAAATGATGGAAAAAATAATACGAGATAAAATTGTCACTTTTTAAGAGGATCACAAAATCATATGGGACAATCAACATTGTTTTCGCAGTAGAAGATATTACCTGATAAACTTACTTGAATTTATCAGAACTGGGACAAAAAAGTACCATCTGATGTAGTATATTTAGATTTCTGAAAGGCTTTCGATAAAGTACCTCTCAAGAAATTTTCACATAAACTCAAAGCACACAGAATCAGTGAAGAACTCTGTACGATCGGAGACTGGCTTACTGGAAGAAAGCAGCGTGTAGTAGTAAACGGCAAAGCTTTAGATTGGCTAGACATAATGGGTAGTGTGCCACAGGGGTTGGTCCTAGGCCCCATTCTTTTCTTAATATACATTAATGACCTAGAACTCGGTCTCACATCTAAAAGTCTCCAAATTTGCTGACAATACTAAACAATGAGGTAGAGTTGTAAACAGGCGGGACTGCAAAATAATTCAAAGAGACTTTAACTTACTAGCAGAGTGGTCAGAGAGATGGCAAATGAAGTTTAATGTAGACAAGTGTAAAGTAATGCACTTTGGAGACAAGAACATACGTTATGAATGCAAACTTTTCGGAAATTCTGTAACTAAAGTAATTGAAGAAAAGGACCTTGGAGTTGTCATTAGCAACA
>JAYMFT010306939.1:0-10168 GCA_038088735.1 Panulirus argus | reverse complement strand
CCGATCTATATATTACATTTTTTCATGCATTTTCGCCATTTCCTATGTCAGCAAGGTAGCGTCAAGAACAGATGACAGAGCCTTAGAGGGAAAAATCCTAACACAGATAAAATTAATCACCCCATGACCTCTATCTGAAAGAGTCTTGGTGTTAATCCAGGACTCCTTTTCCAGGGGCTCCTGCAGCTCCAAGGCTGCACAACAATTAGATGCAGAGAAAATGTAGACTCCTTAGAAGTGAGAAGTCCTTTGATGACAATGTACTCAGTTTCATCAACCAAACATGACAGTCATGCCAAAGGTAATTTATCACTTACAGTGTATCCTGCTCCACTTTAAACTACATATCACCTGCCTGGTTTTCTGCCCTTTCAAAAGTAAATAAAACTTTGCTGCAAACTACACAAAATAGTGCACTCAGAACAATTACTGACTACCTAGCAAACACAAGCACAGGAAAATCATGAGTGTACTACTGTGTCTATTATAAAATGAGTTGTGCACTTTTAAATCTGTAATACAAATATTATCAGAGAAGATAAATATTAGTAGATAAAAAAAGGCAAATGACTGTATATACTCTATTCAGTAATAATAATACATCCACTCACCTTTCCACACAATGCCTTATCAGCAAAGAAAGCCTGAGAGATCACCATCTGAAGGGATCTGTATATCATCCGTATGGCAACAACTGGACCCATTGCTGTCAAAGTTGCCCAACCTGCCACATTAAGTGCATTATTATCTATCTATATACCACAAGCTAACCAATATACACACAAATCTCATTTTTCACATCATCAGTAATCTCTTTCTCTATTAAACTCTAAAATATACAGACATAAGTCAACAACAAAAAAAAAAAATCATGTGGATGAGCTGAAGGCACGACCATTATTCTATCACAGTAAAGTATTTCATGTAGAATTAAGAAGCACCATTTCCAACTGCTTTCATAACAGATGAAGGATTCAGCTTCATAAATGTTGAGCCAAGAGGATCCATGCTGCTGATCTGCTTCACTGGGTATCTCATGCTCTACTGGCTTCTGCTCTTGATCAACTTCTCTTTATGTTAACTTCTAGGATAACAGTGTTGCCAAATGAACTAATCCACAAGATTTTTGTGGATATGAATTGGTGAAACAGGTTTCTGAATCATCTAATCCTTTGCCATTTTTTAGAAGGGCAATGAGAGAGAAGTTTCTCCATTACAATACTAAATCATATATTTTTTTTTAATTTCTTTAAAAAAGAAATCAATATGGCACACTTGTAATAAACAGAGGATACATGACCAACATTTAAATATCTACTTGGCACCTCAGAGTAACTCATGATGATGCATATTTACAGCTATCATTACCACTATGCTAAATAGTTTAAGGAATCTTTTAACAGTTAACACACGTTTTACAAGAAAATACCTGGAAAGTAGATACTGTATTCATCTCTTCTATACATTAAAAGCAGACTGTACAACTATCACAACCAAAATCACAACACAGTTCATTTTGACAAAATTATGAATTGAATACAATACTAAATTTGTTCTCATGCCCAAAGGATGTCATGTATCATATCTTACAAAAACACAGAGTTTATGGACACCTGATACTATTTTTGCAGCTTTCATAAAAGTATTAAATGCAAAATTAATAACACTTCAACTTAAATGAAAGTGGTCATGTAAAAATCATTCCTCCACTGCTAGTGAAACTACAGCACAAAAATAATTAATAAAAACACCAGTGTTGTATGAATGCAAGGTGTGGGCTCTAGATGAGAATGTATTGGAAGAGGGTGAGTGTGTTGGGAATTAAATATTTAAGGACAATATAAAGTATGAGGGTTGATTAAGTAAGAAATTATGAGGTAAGAGAGTGGTGTGGTAATAAGAAGAGAATAGATGAGACAGCTGAAGGTGTGGTGCTGAAATGGTTGGGACATATGGAGAGAAGAGTGAGGAGAGGATAACAAAGAGGTTAATGTATCAGGAATGGAGGGGACATGGAGAAGGGAGAGAGTGAAGTGAGGATAGAAGGATGGAGTGAAAAAAACATTTTGTGAGCTCTGGATCTGAATAAACACAAGGGTGTAAGGCGTACATGAGATAGGATGAAGAAATGTGGTGTACAGGGGGTGATGTACTGTCATTGGACTGAACCAGGGCATAATAAACAGTCAGTAGAAATCAAAAAGAGGGGCTGTGGTTTTGATGCATTACACTTGACAGCTACAGAGAGGATATGAGTGAATGAGGTCATGCTTTCAACTATTCATCAACAACCACTAGCATTCTGTGCACTGAAAACACCCAGTCATGTTTTCATTTGTTCATCAGGAACTACTAAAGTTCTGTGTACTGAAAACAACCATAACCCTGTTGTGTTTCCATAGAGAAATAATCGTTTAAGGCACTGCAAGACTCTTCTGGGTACACATCCTTCAATACAGTTCCTATAGTGCATCATCAGGACAAGAGCTGGGACACAGGACCTTGGCCTTAGAGTACCAACAACACAAAATTACAAAATGAACAGTACACCAGCAACAACTAGGATTTAATATACAGTTGGGAAGTACAGGATTACTGAGGTTCCTTAAAGGAACAATCCAATGAGGTATTGCAAGGACTTCCTGTGGGTAAACATCCTCTGACTTTGTTCCCAAAGTATACTGTCAGTACACTTGCCAGGACATGGGAGCTTTGGCTTAAAGATCTATTTTCACCTTCCCTGCTAATAGTACAAGATTATTAGATGACTTCAATCAAAAGATGACAGTTCAATTGCAGCCGTTAGAGTTCTTTGTACTGAAGACAGTCAAAGCATGTTCCAACATAGGAGCAAACTTAGTCAAAAATTGAGCAGTACAACAAGAGCCATTAAGGTTCTGTGTTTTGTAAACAATTATAGCCCCTGGTTGTTGCATAAAGGAGCAATCCCATAAGTGAACTTAAGGTCTTAGGGTTTGTCTTTGCCTTCCCTCTAAATAAACAGCATTAAGAGCCAATTTTGACAGATGGCATAATAAATAACTAAATTTGTGGAGGGAGCCACCTGGTAGACCCTTCTTCAGAACAAAACACCTTTTAACAGGTTGAACTAGTGTCCCAATCCCCAACAACACAGTTTAGTAATGTCCCTTGCCTTATATTTAACCAAATCACAGGTCCATTTACAATATTTCTGCTAAAAGTCAAATATACCAAAAAATTTTAACAATATTATACATTGGAAAACATAAAAGACACAATATAGCAAAATGATACATGTATAAAAATAAAAAGTAGGGGTTAGACTGATCCATCAAAACAAAATATTAGGTTGCCATCACAATGACAGCTGACATCAGTATTATCTCTAGATTCATCAGTTCTCAGTAGACAGCATAGTACTTTTGATTAATGCAGTGGAAAACCCTAAAGCAAAAGACAATACTTCTGCTAAAAGTCAAATATACCAAAAAATTTTAACAATATTATAGATTGGAAAACATAAAAGACACAATATAACAAAATGATATATGTAAAAAAATAAAAAGTAGGGGTTAGATTGATCGATCAAAACAAAATATTAGGTTGCCATCACAATGACAGCTGACATCAGTATTATCTCTACATTCATCAGTTCTCAGTAGACAACATAGTACTTTTGATTAATGCAGTGGAAAACCCTAAAGCAAAAGACAATAATGGCTATCTGATACATCTTAAGTCAAGAAATGAAAGTATATGCACTACAAGACAATGTCAGGCAACATTCAATACATCAGCAATGTGCCAGCTAACAACTGAAAGTGAATGAGAATAGATGGTAACTTGGTAATATCTCAACTCCCTGCCATGATATCATAGACCTGTTAGGACTGCTGTATGAAGAATGAATCTTGTGGATCGCTGTATGTCTAACCATTATGCTTTATGATCATCAACCTCATCAGGAGTGAATCAGTAAGGAAAAATTTCAGTTTTGGAGGGTGAAATGGTATTTTATACCCCAACAAGCAAGTGGCTCTTAACAAACATTTAGAGTGCTTTGTCCCTAGGAATTAAAATAACTGCATATTCAAAAGCAATTAAATTCTTATCAAGAGTATGGGAAATAAAAGCTTCACTTACCAATAAACCATGGCAAAGAGCTCCATACGGCTAGGGCACGTATATGTTTGATAGCCTTGCCAAGGTAGGTGACTAAATATTGCCAAGAATTCACACTTTCCTTCATCTTGTCTCCAACAGATTTACTCCCTACTCTTGATGCATCCTAGCCTGGAAGTAACAATAAAATCAATCCATCAAACCTACATCCATTATAGTTCTGTGAATTCTTTTTTTTACCAGAATGTCAAATGTAGTAATCTATCCATTCTATATTGCCAATGCCATTAACAGGTACAGCAGGCTAACAGAAATATTTACCTTATCATCAAATAACCATGTGCTACAAACTTCATAACTGTTGGAAATGTATGGAACACTTCTTTTGTAAAGTCTGTCAAAGAATTGCTTGCTTCCAAAAATATGAGTCTGCAGTCCAGATTTTTTTTTATCATCCTTTACAGATAGGCAATATATCACAATCAGTTATTAAATATCTTGTATACTTAAATTTTAGCCCTATTCGCTTTGTACTAACTATTCTAAAGCTAATTACACACTACTTTACAACAGAATATGAACTATTCTGTCCTTATAGAATTTAATGCAATAAATATTTTATTGCTTATACAGCATTAATCCAACCCAAAGCATATTATCTAGGATATCTTAAACCATAAAATACAGTTGTGCAGTATCATCTTGTATACTCCCTTGAATGTACACATAACATGTACAATGTAGTGTACTCAGTATCTTTTATGCCCATTACTGGCTTTATGTAGGTACACATTTTGATCCATATTATGTGAAAATTCAAATAATTGTCGATCAGTAACAAATAAATATCAAAAATGCCCCTGCCTACTACTATCTATTGTTCCTACCATTTTGCCAAAAGGCAGGACTAGCACATAGTGCTCACCAGAGGAAAATCTAGAGTAATGAAGAATGAGCTATGTGAGTTTAGTGTAACTGATTCTGTTTTGGAGTTGAAACTAAATGGATCCAATCATTGAATCAAAAGAGTTAAGCTCACTACTTACCAGATAAATATATTTTTTCTGATATTCACTGACTTTTATCCAGGAAAACACTTCACAAACCATGATAAAGTCATTTAAAACAATCTATAGCTCCAGTCATACAACCATACAACTGAAGACATTATCATATCTACCAGATGATTACAACTGATGTTCGCAACTTCCTCCACTCACTTCACTCCATACATTATTTTATTTCAACTTAAAAACTTACTGACTCTTATGCTGTTGATTCCACTGCTTCAACTCATTTTCCCTCCTATCCTCACTCTAATACTTGTTATCTCTGTTGAAGCCACCTTTCTTGATTAGGATATGTGTAGCATTTCTGACGGGAAGAAGTAACCTGGTTAAACTTTCAACACTGTAGTGCTGAAAAGCAATTTGTACTTATAACTCTTTCTTTAATGTCACTAACTGCCCCCTTTTCTGTTTCAAAACACCACAATTCAGCACAACAATAACAAGATCATGATGGACATAACCATATCATCCACTCCATCTTGGAAACCTAGGATAAAAAATATCAAAACATTTCCTTCCCCAAAGATGGTGTCATAATTTTCTTATGACCAGGGATTTCATATCTACAGGAGTTTTACTCACCCCAATGCAGAGTACTATTTGCAAGTCTGAGGTGGCTCTTCACCTACCTTTCTATAAGCCACAATAAAATCAGAAACCTTCCATCTCATTAACTTTCCATGTATAACATCTCTTCAATCATCCCTTTCTGATTTCCATGATGTTGCTGCTCATTCCTTGTACTACAGATATATGCCCACCACTCACATGAGCAATCTGCATGTGTTGTGCCACCTAGGATTAGACCATTACAAGCAACCATTACAACCAACATTTATCTTAATTTCAAATTGTCACTTGAAATAACTGATTATGATGGTCTCAGATCCAGTTGCTAGATGGGCTGTGCCCTGTGTGAGTCCCTATGCTATAGGAAGTCAGGTGAGATTTTCAGTTCTGTTGATTTCTTGATGCGTTTCATTTACTTTTATATTAATCATCCCCACATTTCCCCACGTCTTCTAAGCCCTCCCCAATAACTTCTTACAATCAAAGAATGAAAGGATAATCAACGTTATGCTCCTCCTACCTTATTTTCTTTATACAGTACATTATCATTATAAAACAAATTCATGGATATTCCAGAGTTAGATCTGATGTGCCCTTACACTGGAATTTTACTCATAATTTTTATACCCCACAATTTTCCTCTTCTCGGCCCATACCTTATGATAGGCAGTCTAAGAAAGCGATACTTTAAATGTTTGCGAAATAGAATTTGAGTAACGTAGGCAGAATGCAGATTTATACTCTCTCCATTAAAAGCAATTTACAAAATGAAGTAACATAGAGAACTTTGTACAGTTCTTTTCCAGTTCATCAGCCATACGCACCCGAACATAAATCTGCATGATCCTACCCCCGGGGTAAAGACTTGAGAGGTTTCCTTCCCCAAACCTCAGCATTTCGTCTTGGTTCACAGCCGCATTCCCTATTTTGTTTTGCCCTCACACTCCATGGTTATTTTCTCTATACCACATTACTCACGTGAAACAATAACTGCCTTGCACGCTATGGTAGATGATCTGAAGAGGGCTAAATCTTGTAAATCCCACCCATAACAGGTGTTTAACAATTCCTCTCAGATGTCCTACGAACTGCGAGCTGATTGTTGTCTGGTCACTGGTACCGTCACTCAGCTGTCTGTTGTAAACAAGATATGACAAGTGACGTCATCACAACATCCGACCTCTCTATAACACCGCTCAAACAAAACTAACATACACTACATAAAGCTGAGTGTATTATAAAGCAGCCTGTCCCTTACCTAGTCTCGAATGATTTTACTAAAATATTGTTCTAAAGATATTTCTATCATATAACTAGAAGAAGGTTTTCCTAAGAGGTACTGGTAAGAAAAAAAAAATTCTAAAAGCTTCCAATTTTAATTGCCTAAAGGTTATGTTGACTGAAACTACTATTCAATTTTTTTCGTTATGTCATTATTGTATCTGGTACAAATTAGTTAATCATAGAACAAGGGAATGATGGAGACTGCAGAAACCAAGGTTTTATTTATCCTATTTGTGGTCTGACGTCTGAGTCGGCTGGGACGTTGATTGTATCGGCAGATTTAGCAGAGGCATTTATGACGTACGTGCACCACATAGGGGCACTTACTTTCCGGGTTCCTTGCACCAAGAATATAACTTTTTTATAGAATTATGTGAGCTACTGGAGGGACATTCTTGTATTGGTGTGGGGATGCCTTATGGCACCTCGTCCCTTCCAGGTATTGCATATTTTTGCATATTTTTGTCTTTTTTCTTACCATGTGAATCAATCAAAGTTTCATTAAAGAATCACAGTGATTTTTATTTTGGAGGGGAGATATATTCACAGTTTACTTACCTTTCACTTTTGTGATTGATTCATTGATTATATAATTCAAAGATGATCAGATATGCATCTCGATGCCTTTAGAAATCACCCGTGTGTTATTTTTGATCTTTGTTGTCTGAAAATTGTTTTTCTTTTTTACAGTCAAAATTAAATTGGTATCTAATAAGAAACTGTAAAAATTTTCCTTTGGTCTAAACATTGAAGTAGTATATACACCAATGTCAGTGAGCTGCATATATGAATATGTTTTGACTTTCAACTGCTAATAAATCATCAAACCAGAATCTGTAATATGCATAAGATGCATATAAGAATTTGAATCCACTCAGGTATCAGAGTGTGTATTGTCGCTTGGAAGTTGGCCCATTCTCGGGTGTGCCATTTTTACAGGTCGGATGTGTGTCTGGAGTGTATAGGCGCTTTTGATTTTAGATTTTTGCCTTAAGAGAAGCCATTTTATTGTGCACTTCCATCTAACCTGTGGGGTGTGGCGCAAAATAGGATAAAGATTGCACAAAAGGTCCAGAGAGAGAGATTGTTTAGACATTACTCAAATTCATGTAAGCCAACTTGCATTGTCTGCCGTTGTACCATATCTTGTAACTTTATGTCTCATGTGGAGTGACCATTGAGGTGATACATACTTTAGTTGTCTAATGCTGTGGACTTTTTTCTGAACATTGTGTGGATGTCCTTTTGAAGTCTAGGCCCCTATGTGTTTTTCCGAGAAAGCCTGGTCACAGTCCGCGTTGTCAGGGTACAGAATAGCTCCATAGTCGACGGAAGTTATCTAGATACGAATAATAAGTAATTATTGTAAATGGGAAAGAAGTTAACGATGATTTGAGTATTCAAATCCCTCGTGTTATATTAATATATTTAAAAAAATCTGTTTTTCTTTGACTTTTACACCTGATATGAGATATACAGTTGTTCAGATAACAGGCCATCCATGTGGTGTTAGTTACCTTCAAGCAGTATTGTACAGTCTTATCTACACTGTTAGAATGATAAGGAATTCTATCAGTAAATAATGAGGTGACCTGGATCATCATGTTTTAGATATGTAGGTCATCTCAAGGGATATTCGACAGATCACCAGCATGCTCGGTCGTACTTAACAAATCCTCCACACACTTGATCCTGCTTAAAGTGCTTGGCTAAGTAAAGTGCATTTAATTGTATTAGATTATATGGATAGATCGTCAGCAAATTATCTACAGAGTATATTAACAGAATTTATATCTCAAGTACGGGCACCGCACTTAAAATACATGAAAGAGAAGGTGTAAAGGAGGGCAATAAAGATGATGCCAGAATTAAAGGAGCCGAGTTACAGTGAAAGATTAGTAACCATTAATTTTTTCTCCGTGGAAGAGAGGAGGAAAAAAAGAGCATGATTGACTGAGTGCGTCAGCAGCGAAAAGTTATTCAGAAGGTAAAAAAAAAAAAGGGCAACTACAGGCCATAACAAGAGATAAAGCAAGAAAAAGAAATTTTTTATAAAAGTGGTACTTTTATAGTATCAGAGCATTGGGTGAATAGAATAAGCTAAGTGATGAAACTGTCGATTCTGATTGTATACAAAAGTTTAAAAAGCTGTGTGACAGTGGAGAAAGCATAGGAGATGGGGCCTCGCGGTTATAAAATTCCTTCCCCATAATGTACAAGTAGGTTAACACACACACACACACACACACACGGGCATCCGTGGTGTAGCGCTATTGACCATGAGTCAGCACAGGCCAGCCCGAGGTCGGACTCGCATGGGTAAATAAATGGCTTGCTAGAAGGAACTAAATCATTCTTAAGTATGTTTGCTGATAATAGTGAAGTCATGAATAAGTATAAATTAGATAATGCAGTGTGTTTCATCATGACCTACATGAAATGAAGCAGTGGTCAGAAAAATACTAATGAAACTGGTAGTAAGCAAGTGAAAGATAGATATGGGAGAGGGCGGGAACAGACCCGAGATTGTTTATCAAGTGTGGAAACAGGTTGCAAAAATCAACCTGTGATAGCAACCTTATCATCAGCGGAGTAGTTCATTAAGAAGGTCGTGCTATAAATAATCAAGTTCTCCCAGGTCATTGACCAAGCTGGTATTTACGAACAAGTAGAACTTCTAGAAGATATTTTAAAACGCACATTCGATCTACGTCAGACTGTCCCCAAATGAAGTGGAACGCAGAATTAATTGGAATGGGTTACGAAAAGTTCTTAAACTGTCCACATAAGAAAAGAGAAGGGTAAGGAGAAATATGAAGACCACCTTCAAAATTTCTCGGCGGCCAGGATTATGTTATGGTTGACCAGTTCTCTGAAATCTGAAGGAACCACAGAATCAGTGGGCACAATAGTAAACAAAGCGAGAGGAGTGTCAAGATGGACGGGCTGAGACAACGCTGGGCAAAAGAGTGGACGTGCGAAGCCTAGAAGTAAATGTTGGTAAAGCTCTGTTATTTAATAGGATTTGAGGTAGGAAGGCAAGGTTACGAGATGGAACCCTATACGTGTAAAGTTCTTTCACAATATATATATATATATATATATATATATATATATATATATATATATATATATATATA
>JAYMFT010306928.1:0-10168 GCA_038088735.1 Panulirus argus | reverse complement strand
GGGAGGATTTCCAGCGGGGGGCTGGAAATCCTCCCCTCCAGTTTCTGCTTTTCCAAAAAAGGAACAGAGAAGAGGCCAAGTGAGATTTTCCCTCTAAGGCTCAGTCCTCTGTTGTTAATGCTACCTTGCTAAGCAGGAAAAGGCGAATATGTATGAAAAATATATATATATATTTCTTTTATATTATACTTGATTGCCGTTTCCCGCGTTAGTAAGGTAGCTCCAGGAAACAGACAAAGAAAGATCCATTAACTCACATACAAACATATATACATAAATGCACATATATGCACGATACATACATATACATACCAACATATACATATATACATACATATACAAACACGTGCATATACACATGTACATATTCATACTTGTTCTTTTTCGTTTGCCTCCTGGCACTAACTTGCTGACGCAGAGGGTGGCGATGCTATTTCCTGTGGGGCAGGATGGCGTCAGCAATGGATGAAGGCGAGCAAGTATGAATGTGTATATGTGTATATGCATGTGTATGTAAATGTATGTATGTATGTATATGTATATATTGTGCATACATATGCACTTATAAATGCGTGTATGTGAGTGGATGGATCTTTTTTCATCTGTTTCCTGGTGCTACCTCGCTACTGCAGGAAACAACGATCAAGCATAATAAAAATAAAAATAAATAAATATATATAGAGCTGTACAAAGGAGGGTGGATGTATTGGAAATGAAATGTTTAAGGAAAATATGTGGAGTGAATTGGTTTGATGAAGTAAGTAATATAAGGGTAAGAGAGATGTGTGGTAATAAAAAGAATGTGGTTGAGAGAGCAGAGGAGGGTGTGATGAAATGGTTTGGACATATGGAACGAATGAGTGAGGAAAAGTTGACTAAGAAGACATATGTTTCAGAGGTGGAGGGAACAACTGGGAGACCAAACTGGAGGTGGAAGGATGGAGTGAAAGGGATTTTGAGCAGTCTGGGCCTGAACATGCAGGAGGGTGAAAGGCATGCACAGTATAGAGTGAAATGGAACGATGTGGTATACTGGGGTCGATGTGCTGTCAATGGACTAAACCAGAGCATGTGAAACGTCTGGGGTAAACCATGGAAAGGTCTGTTGGGCCTGGATGTGAATAGGGAGCTGTGGCTGCGGTACATTACATATGACAGTTAGAGACTGAGTGTGAGTGAATGTGGCCTTCTTCGTCTGTTTCCTGGCGCTACCTCGCTGACACAGGGTGGCGATGCTATTCTCTGTGGAGTAGGGTTGCATCAGGAATGGATGGAGGCAAGCAAGTATGAATATGTACATGTGTATATGCATGTGTATGTATATATGTGTATGTATGTATGTATATATGTGTGCGTATGAGTGGATGGGTCTTTCTTCGTCTGTTTCCTGGTGCTACCTCACTCATGCGGGGAAACGGCGATCAAGTATGAGAAAAAACCTATAGATGGGTTTGTACATCATTGGCCCACTGGCTATAAACAAAATGTGATCTGAAATAGTCAGGTCTCAGAATGGTTTGACTTAACTAGTGGTATGCCACAGGAATCAATTTTGGAGCCATTTATCTTTCTTGCATACATTAATGACTTTGATCATGAGCTGCAGTGTAATATATCAAAATTCAGAGACAATACTATGCTGGGAAAGAAATCTACAACAAAAATTGAATGATTACTGCCTCATACTGACTGAGTTCACAAGTAGCAAATAAATTCTAATACTGGTAAATGCAAAATTTACATATCAGTAGTAAAAATGAGTGGAAAAGCTATGGCATGAATTTTTTTTGAGCTACAAAAGGCAAATGAGGAAAAAGATTCAGGTGTAACAACCTCTGATGAACTAAAGGCAAGTAAGCACAGCAGTAAAAAAAGGTGAACCAAGTTCTCGGGTTCACAGGTATGGCTTTCAAGTGTAAATTTATGGAAATAATTATCACTCTGTATATTTCACAGGTACATCCCTACCTTAAATATTGTGTTCAGTTTTGGTCGCCCTACTTGAAAAAGGACAGACAGAATGGAAAGAGTAGAAAGATGAGCAATCAAACTGACTGAGAAACAAATGTTGAGAGAGCTAGCTAGATGACTTTTATAAAACTTAGAAAAGAGAAGGTTAAGAGTTATTTGTAATCATCAAAGGCTTTAATAATCTCAGACTAAGTAGGTACTTAAAGCTAAATCTACCAGATTTTGTTGGCAGTAACGTATACAAACTAGTGGGCATGTGTTTTACTCTAAAGGAGGTAATGTACTTTTTTCAACAGGATTGTTAACATCTTGAATGATCATTAATTAGAACAGATGAAAGCAGCTCCATACATATGTTTGAGATGGACAATTAATGATTTGCTTTAAATCCTTTACCAACATTATGTATTTTCACCTCCAATACATGTAAAGTTTACATATATTATTTTCATAAATAATCTCTATGCCTTTATCATCTTACTACATTAATGCCTGAATGTTTGTTTTCTTCCACAATGACAGACAATCTTGAAATTATACATTGGTCTCTATTGTTTGAATTCCCTTGTATTCTTTTGTAACACTCAATTTTGCTTTTTGTCAATATTATGATATTGCACAAGTTCTATTGAACTTCCGGGTTCATTGTGTCCTAAATGGCTCCTGCATGTAATGTCTACACTTAAGATATTTTAATCCATAAAATCAGGATATGTTTGAATGTAATAAAGTTAAGCAACAATGGCTGGACTGTCTTTGATATATAAGCACAGTTATGGCAGTTTGAACTTTCAGCAAACAATAGTGTACAAGGTTGTGCATGCGTAAGATCATCTCTAAAATGATGACAAATGAATATCAAGAATAAGCATAAGAAATGTTACCTGCTACTTTGAGTAACACCAGTAGACTCTTGGTAAGATTTATACACATTAACTCTCTCAATAATTATATGAAAAACTTTCCTTCACAAAATCTCCTAATGATAATGAGAACCAATAATTTGTAATCAGTATTCTCAAGTAAACCTGAATTTTTAGGAAATTTGTGATTCTGGCATCCTGGTTCAGATGATTTTTTTGTTTCAAAAGGCTATACTGTGTTAATCATTTACAACTACATATATCTTTAAGTCTGACCTACTGCAAGTAAAAATCTAAAAGTGTCATAGAGGAGGTCATTTTAGTACAATAAAAACATACTTTCATAGAAAGGTAAGTAAACAAGTCTTAGAGGGGATTTTCAGATGGGTAAGACCCATACTAAATATGCACCCTCTTCTAGAAATCAGTAGTGCCTCTGAAAAGATGTGCAGCATATCTAATGTATGGTGACTTCAACAGGATGTCCAGCATGTTTAATATGTAGTGTCTATGATATGACAGAATGTACAGCATAATGAATTTGTGTTGTCCCTAACAGGATATGTCGCATGTCTAATGTGTCATGTCTCTCATGTTGAATGTGTAGTGTGTCAGACTGGATGGCAGCATGTCTAATGTATAATGTCCCTGACAGGATGTGTAGCATGTCTAACGTGTGATGTCTCTGACAAGATGTGCAGCATGTTTCATGCATAGTTTGACAGAATTCATAGCATGTCTAATGTGCAGTGTCTCTGACAAGATGTACAGCATGTCTGATGTGTGGTCTCTAACAGGATGAGCAGCATGTCCATTGTGTGGTGTCTCTATAAGGATGTGCAGCATGTCTAATGTGTGGTGTCTCTAACAAGATGTGCAGCATGTCTAATGTGTGGTGTCTCTAACAAGATGTGCAGCACATCTTATGTGCGGTGTCTCTAAGAAGATGTGCAGCACATCTAGCATGCAGTATCTGACAAGATGCATAGCATATCTCATGTGCATCGTCTCTTAGAGTATATGCAGCAAATCTAATAAGTAGAGTCCCTAATAGGGTTTACAGCAAGTCTAATGTGCAGCAAATCTAAAGTGTAGTGTCTGACAGGATGCACAGCATGTCTAATGCATGAAGCTTCCAACAGGAGCTATGGAAGAACTATAACAGACACAGGAATCAAGCTGTAGCTGTGGAAGAGTTAGAACAGATACAGGAGTTAGGCTGCAGCTATGGAAGACACAGAAGTCCAGCTGCATCCATGGAGGGGCTATAACAGATACAGGAATCAAGCTGTAGCTATGGAAGAGCTATAACAGACACAGGAGACAGGCTGCAGCTATGGAAGAGCTACAATACATATGGGAGTTAAGTTGCTGCAATTATGGATGAACTATAACAGACACAGGAGCGAACCTGCACCCATGGAAGAGCTATAACAAATACAAAAATCAAGCTTTAAGCTACGGAAGAGCTATGACAGACACAGGGGTCATGCTGCCGCTGTAGAACTATAACACAGGAGTAAAGATGCAGCTGTAGAACTATAACACAGGAGTAAAGATGCAGCTGTAGAACTATAACACAGGAGTAAAGCTGCAGCTATGGAAGAACTACAAAAACACAGGAGTTAAACTTCAGTTATGGAAGAGCTATGACAGACACAAGAATCAAACTACAGATGGAAGCTACAAGAGGGGCAGAAATGACTACATCAGGATAAGAAGGAAGGAATCAGTAAGGCACAGGAGAAACTCTTTAATCATGTTGTGGAGCAACAGCTTTAGAGAGTTGGGTTTGAGAGAGATCAAGGTTAGGAGGCAGATCGTGTTTTACTGAGGAAGAGTTAGAGTCAAGACCATGAATGTTTCAGATATTAATAAATAGGGCTAAGAGCTGTGTCTGAAGAAGTTGGGGTGGGTCTCAACAATTCGACTGTGGTCAAGTGGGCCCTGGAAACCATCCATCCCTGCTCAAATGGTGGTGCCATTCCAATTCAGAGCTGGAGTATTATAAAACTATTGTACAGCATTTATTTATTTTCTTTTTATAAAGAAAGACAGGATTAGAGAATATGACATGCAAGTTATTTGTTGTAATGTTGTGTATGAAATGAAGAGAGAGTAAGATTGTGGATTTAGTGCCAGCAGCCCACATGTATATAAGGAAAAGATAAAAAAAAAGACAGGAACTTGGGACAGAGAATGGTAGCATGACAAATTCCACAGTTCTAGATTCAGCACAGCTATCACCAGTCTGACATATACCTAGGCAATAGTATCACCAACTGCCTGTGATTTAAGGCCACATTACTTAAAAATGAAAACTTTTGGCCCGCCATTCTTTCTGTTTACAGCTTTCCAAATAAAACTTGCCATAAAGATATCAATCAGTGGTGCATATTACCCAAAACATACGTGATGTAAACATCTGCATAAGCCTATTGGTTCAAATTATGAGTTTCTAAGGTTATCACATATGTAGACCTGTATTTATGAAAATCATTTTATTACCATTTTGAGCAGGTACAAATACTTGTGAGGGCAGTCTACATATACATAAGATAACTGGGTAAAATGAAAACCTTAATCAGATCACAAGATAGTATGGGAACTGTGGCAACAGCTCCAAGAAACAAAAATGTAGATTCAGATAAATATTACCTTAAATTACATTGCTAAAAATCTCCCTAAACATTTGGTAACATTTGTTAATTGTGGCAGAAGGAATTTTTCCACAGTACATGTAATACAAGTCATATCTCTAAAAGAATATATTGATAAATAAAAAGCACAAAAACTGGGTGAGTCCTGTACTTTCACTTACAGTTTTTTGGTACTTACAACATGAATACAGTATATGGTTTTCTAAATCCATAATATATAGGCAGTGGATTACAAATACACATTTGTTTACATAGAAAACCAGTTTCCACAACTATAATACCAATGATTTTGAAAATTTTGCCAACACCAGAAATTTTTAACTGGAGAAATTGCAGAAAGTGAAGAAATAAATATAAACCTGGAAAGGAT
Source organism: Panulirus argus (assembly GCA_038088735.1). Taxonomy (NCBI): domain Eukaryota; kingdom Metazoa; phylum Arthropoda; class Malacostraca; order Decapoda; family Palinuridae; genus Panulirus; species Panulirus argus. Next base: position 4,304 of record JAYMFT010306928.1, on the reverse strand, counting down.
ACATAGCATCAAAAAATAAATTCTGTAACAAAAGAACCAGTAGACTTCTCTAAATCTATATGCTCTCCTGATTAAATACAGCTGACAAAAATAACAGCGTAACAACATACAAAAATATTAAGATGTTTTACGTCATTTATTTTCCACACAATGTAATACTAAAAGCAACACAATCAGAACTTTAACTTGTCACTCTTGCACTTCTGCCTAATTCTATGGCAACTACTTGAAAAATAAACGTACTATAAATTATTCTGAGCAATACCAGAATATTTTTGGTGGTCATTTACCATATGTACAGCTTAATATATCTATGTTACAGAGGTTTTTAATATTTGGTAATCCCTGGTAAACAGGAAAATTACAAGAAAATGATGCTAATAATTAGTGTTTGATTGATAAGGCATATTATTACATGAAGTAAAGTTCATTAGGTAGATGATTTGAACTTGAGATGTCCATCTAAAAGAACTCTTAATATCCAAAGGGGATACTAAGGCTCTTTCACTGCATTTCTCTTGTTATGAGTTGTTAACTGTGTACTGATGCTTATTCTTGAGAAGGTAATTAGCCAACCACTCTATGGGATCTCCAGGTCTGAAACATACATGATCAAACAAATATAATTGAGATGGCAATTAGCTAACTACTCTATAGAATCCCTATGTCTCAAACATACACGATCAACACAAATATAATGTTAAGGATCTCCAGGTCTGAAACATACATAATCAACACAAATATAATATATAGGATCCCCAGGTCTGAAACATATATGATTAACCCAAGTGTAACTGAGAAGGTAATTAGCCAAACACACTAAAGGATCCCCAGGTCTGAAACATAAATGATCAACACAAATATATAGGATTGGTAGGTTTGAAACATACATGATCAGCACAAAAATAATATATAAGATTCCCGTCTGAAACATTCATGATCAACACAAGTATAACTGAGAAGGTAAATAGCCAACCACTCAAAAGGATCCCCAGGTCTGAGATATACACAATAAGCATTAGTATAACTGAGACAGTAATTAACCAACCACTGTATAGGACTGCCAGGTCTGAAAATACAAGATAAACACAAATATAATGGAGAGCTTAATTAGCCAACCACTCTTAAATATTCCCAGGTCTGAAACATACATGATCAACACAATGATAACAGAGAAGATAAACCAACAACTCTATAGAATCCTCAAGTCTGAAACACACATGATCAACACTAATATATAGGATTTCCAGGTCTGAAACATACACGATCAACACAAATATAATACATAGGATTCCCAGGTCTGAAACATATATGATCAACACAAATATAATATATAGGTTTCCCAGGTCTGAAACATACATGATCAACACTTATAATTGAGAAGGTAATTAGCCAACCACTCTATAGAATCACCAGGTCTCAAACACACATGATCAACACAAATATAATAAATAGGATCCCCAGGTCTGTAACATACATGATCAAAGTAAGTATAACTAAGAAGGTAATTAGCCGACCACTCTGTAGAATCCCCAGGTCTGAAACATACATGATCAACATAGTTATGAGAAGGTAATTTGTTAACTACTCTACAGAATCCCCAGGTCACAAACAAACATGTTCAACATAGGTATAACTGAGAAGGTAATTAGCCAACCACTCAATTACATCCCCAGGTCTAAATCATACATGATCAAAACAAATATAATCAGGAAGTTAATCAGCCAACCACTTTAAAGGATACCCAGGTATCAAACATACATAAGCAACACATTTATAAATGAGGTGTTAATTAGCCAACCACTATATAGGATCCCCAGGTATGAAACAAACATGATCAACACAAATATAACTGAGAAGGCAAACTGTTCCATCAAATGATTACTTTGTGGTCACTGGCAACTCAAGGGTGGGCCGTTTTAATAACTGTTTCTTTCCCTCCATCTCAGAGCTTTGGAACTCTCAACCTTCTCATGTCTTTCCCAATAACTATGACTTGTTACATTTTTACAAGACAAATTTTTTTTTTCTTCCAAAATTCGTAAATACTTTCCCTTATCTCTTCTTTTTCCCTTTCATAATCCTCTCCATACAGATTTTAACTTCTGTCCATGACTGAAGCCTCCAGCATATAAAAAGATAAGAAAACAAACACTCTATAGGATCCTTAGTCTGAAACATGCATGATCAACACAAATATAATTGAGAAGGTAATTAGCTCACCATTCTGTGGTACCCCAGGCCTGAAACATACATGATCAACACAAATATAAGAGAAAAGGTAATTAGCTAACAACTCTACAGGATCCCCAGGTCTGAAACATACATGATCAACAGAAATATAACATACAGGATCTCAAGGTCTGTAACATACTTGATCAAAACAATTGTAATATATAAGATCCTCAGGCCTGTAACATATTTGATCAAAACAAATGTAATATATAAGATCCTCAGGTTGAAAACAACATACATGATCAACACAAATACAAGTGAGAAGGTAATTAGCCAACCATACCACAGGATCCTAGTTCTGAAGCTTACACAATCAACACAAATATATTATATAGCATTCCCAAGTCTGAAACATGTATGATCAACACAAATAAAATGTAAAGGATCCTAAGGTCTGAAACATACAAGGTCAACACAAATATAATATATATGATCCCTAGTCTGAAACATACATGATCAACACAAATATATTATACAAGATCCCCAGGTCTGAAACATACATGTTCAACTTAAGTATAACTGAGGAGGTAATTAGCCTACCATTCTATGGGATCATTAGGTCTGAAATATACATGATCAACACATATATAATATATAGGATCCCCAGGTCTGAAACATACATGATCAACACAAATATAATTGAGAAGGTAATTAGCCAACCACACTATAGGATCCCCAGGTCTGAAACATACATGATCAACAATATAATATTATGTATTGGATCCCCAGGTCTGAAAAACACATGATCAATGCAAATATAATATCTGTTTCTTGCTTATCATTTACAGAAACTGGCTGTTTACTTTATAAAATATTAGCCACTGCACTCAATCTCAATGGCTAGTAATGCACAATAAATTTGAAAAATTGTATGGAAAATTAATTGAAAAATTTCCTTCATAAGCATAAATATTTCTTATGCATCATGACTTAAGACTGAATATCAAACCTATTTCAGGTTTTTATCGACATAAGTTTTTATCCACATAATCCTTCACTGACTTTCTCATCTTACATGTATGGTTTCAACTCTTATCCTAAACTCTTTTTAATATTCCAAAGGGAATTTATACTACTCCCATTTTCTACCTCTGTGTTTTAGGAATCATTTTACAATCAAAGAAAAAACTGGAACTAGAATTCATTCATGCAAACTTCTGACACAAAACATATAAACATACAAAACTTAACTCTATCTCTTCACTAAGACACTCAGATACCTTTAACTTTACTTACTAGTACCTGTTTCTCCATAACTTTACTCAACACTATTCCATATACTTATCCATCCCTCACTTTATGTGGGGGTTATGTTCTGCAAAAATCTTGCACAAAGAAAAATTGCTTATAGCAGATCTATAAACCCAGAACCCATGCTAACCCCAACCACCAACACTCACAGAAGTTTTGGTGCACTTTGTACACTACACAACCACACAGTAGTAAATTCTGATCACATAAAAAAGAGGGACTGTTAGAAATAAGTTGCTCGCAAAATAGCGACATCGCATAAATGATCCCACATAAAGCGAGGGATGGGTTTATTAATGTTAATTCTCTTTTTTCTACAATTTCATCACTCAAAATGATAATTAACAAAACTCCTTTGCCTTTTAAGCATATAAACTTAACTTTTACTTTGCTCCTTGATATCTAGCTTCCTCTCTGGCTGATCTATCTCTGTGGTTGTTGATGGATCAGACTTCCCCCTTTCCTCCATCAACGGCGGTGTCCCTCAAGGGTCTGTACTGTCCCAAATACTTTTTCTACTTTTCTTCAACAAGTTTCTCTCTTCCACAAGTAATCCAATGCACTAATACGCTGATGACTCAACACTGCATTCTTCCACCTCCTTTAATTCTACTCCCTTTTCTCTCACTCGATCTACATCTCGCCTTGACACAGCTTCCACAATAAACTCGGACAGGATATCTTAGTGGGGTACACAAAATCTAGTTAATGCCTCCAAGACCCAATTTCTACCTATCTCTCAATCGAAAACTCCTCACAACTCTCGTATCTCCTTTGACGGTTCTGTAATTCCACCTCTTGACTCAATGAACATACTT
>JAYMFT010306917.1:0-10168 GCA_038088735.1 Panulirus argus | reverse complement strand
ATATATATATATATATATAACGTTAATGGTATGGCCTTCATTAGGGCCTCAGCTGTCTTAGTTAACATAAAAAAGAATGAAGGAGAAGGGAGAGAGGGGATAAAGGGAGAGGGGGAGAGGCAGATTGGACAATATGACAGGAGGGGATATCATAACTTCGAGAGCGACAAAGTTCTTTCAGCAGGATGAAACTGTCAGAAGTGGATCAAAGCAGACAGCCACGGGAGGATTAACGACTATGATACTTCATTTTCCCGAACGGCTTGGCTTTGGTATTATCTTCCTTGTGAGTGCTACTTCTCATAACATTTCCACCTTTGATAGCCAGGTCTATAAACATCTCTGGAGCTCATATTAATATCCTCCACAGTCGTTTTCTTAAACTCTGTCCTTTCTCCCATCACCTGAGAAGATAGAGACGTGTTTTTTGCCCTCGTCATTTTGGCTTCAATAGATAAAAAGCGAAATCCCTTGAGTAAATTCCTTTTTTATATCCTTCCTTACACCTTTTTCTTTGTTAACTATCATTTTTCTCTTCTGGCAAGTGTTTTATGGTTCTTAATTCAGTGAAAGAATTATCCCTTTCCTAAAATTTAACGTTTTCTGAATTACCTGTATTGTTAGACTTCCGAGTTATTTGTAGATTTCTTAACATCAGTGAATCATTACAAATAGCATTAAACACCGAGTTCCATCATCATTCACTTAACTGTTAAGCAGTCAGAAAAGCAACTAATGTGCAAATGATCGAAAATTCATCTAGTAATGGAAGTCTCTGTGATCAGGAAAACCAGAACCCTCATGACATCCTAACTTTGACGTCTTCCTCGCATGATAAGTATCATATTTTCCTTGAGGGTAACGTTATCTGCATACAGTACTGATAAATTCTATTGTCTAAAACATAAGATTTGCTCATTGCTCGCAAACAGTTGGATTTACGAACATGAATATAGAGAGACAGGATCAACATTGGGTTCTTAAAATGACAGGCGAGGTAAAAGATACACGATGACATCCCAACTATACAAGTCATAGCGAAACATGAAAACAGTGACAACTGTACAGAAAGAACAGTGAAAATTGTAAGACTCAGTGAAACAGTAGCGCCAGACGGTTATCGTTATTGATGTTTCACTGTTCATTTAATTGTGTAATTCCGTGAAAGCACCGTAAAAGAACACCTAACCTATCATGCATGGTAACACACGCGATTTAATTATATCTACATGAACTGAAACAAGCATTGAATTAGACATCCAGAAAGTTACCCTAGGTTACGCTCAAGCGTCCAAATATATGCGCTTGAGGCCTAGAGCTTTAATTGCACTAATGCTCCCATCTTTGTTCAGCACGTCCTCGCAGTCTTTAGCGGCTACAGCGTCAGACCATCTCGTAGTGGATGGAGTCATCAATGATTAGCTCATCCATTTAGCAAATTCTGTGTTGTCCGACTTAATTCGTAGAACTTCTTTCTGTCCAGCCGCTCATCTTTCTTAATTTACTTTACGCTCAGCACTCGCCTTTCTCCACAATCTAACGTTTACACACAAAGTCTGGGTCTACGCGAAGAGAGTTGGTATACAACAAATGTAATTATCAGTTTCTGCCAGCAGAGTGAGTAAAGCCGTCACGCCATGCTGGAGCAAGAAATATCCAGGTTAAATCTAAACTGACGAGCAGTTAGTTGGAGAGGGAAGAGCGGAGAAGGTGGGTGGGGTAAATGGGATAGTTAGGGCAAGGGAAATAGAATGAGGAAGCTGGGTGGTGGGGGGAGGCAAGTGAGGATAGTTGAGGCCAGGCAAAAATATGGAGGGGCTTGGCAGGAGAGTAGGGGATTAGGTGTTGCCATGGGAGTAGGTGGTGTGAGGAGAAATGGACGGAGTTATGGAGAGTGGAAGTGATCGGGTTGGTGTTATAGAGTAGAAGGCATGCACATGAAGCAGGTGGAGGTGGTGGAAACAGTAGTTATGAGTGTATGAATGAGAAGTAGAAGGTAAGGAGGCCACAAAAGAATGGGAGAGGAGTTTTGTGTAAGTGAGGAGGAGGAGAATGACACTGGAAGTGACTGTCAGGGAAAGTATGAGGGAGGCAGTGGAAGCAACTGAGAGGAGGCAGGAGAAAGATGCAGGAGAAATGACCGGAAGAAGGAGAACGACTGTGGAACTGCCGAGGGGAATGAAGATGACAGCGAAAAGAGTGGAAGTGACTGGGAGGATGAGGAAGAGCTTAGAAAAGAGTGGGAGAACAGTAGAAGTGACCCTAATTCTCTTGATCAGAATTGCCAGAAAGCATTATTAAGTGCTAGAGATCGTCTTATCAAGCAGAAACCAGAATAATGGGATGGAAGCGGATGAGAAAATTTACATGTCAGTAAAGAGGACTTTTTGGATTAGATGTTTTGCTTTGTTCATTACGACACGCTTGTTGTGATGAAGACTGACTGTGATGGCAGTTAATTCAGTTTACCACTGACTACTTTCAAAAACTATAACCCATGATCAATATTCGAAGAATTTCATATGTTCGTCTTTTGCCAACTTGTGAACTACAGAGAAAAGCAGATAAATGGGTAGGTGAACGAACGATTGGAACAAGCAAAAGGCAGTGCAAATGTTGGGAAAAGTAAGAATTTTTCTCGTTGAAAAATTTCATTCAGCCATAAATGCTAAGTATGATTAAGTAAATTGAAAGGAGAAGCAACAACTAGAGAAAGATTGGCTGAAGAACAGGTGATATATACAAGAAAAATAGAAAGGAAAAGCGAGAGGATGTGCAACTGAACGAAACCAAGATCAAACAATAAAAAGAAAAAGCTGATAAGGAAAACGAGAAAGGCTAAAACAAGACCCACCACCAAACCATATGAAAAGATAAAAACTTAATTAGATCGCCCATTCCCGTCGGAGGGAGGCATGGAGCCTGAAAACACCCACACGGGCAGCCGACGATTGAAAACCAATAAAAATTGCTACCGAGTTGATCTTACGTCATTAACCTGTCGTCGAGGACACAGACCAGCTGCTTTATCCCACGACGGCTTAAGAAAGCTTGTATAGATCAATTACTAAGAGGAACCTCATAGAAAATAAGATCATTGTTAACCGGTCATTTCTTTTTTTCTTTTTCTTGTAATGACTAGAGAAGTACCTCACCAAGTGAAGTAAAGTCGTCCAGCTAACGTCCACAGTAACCTTTTTATAGACTTTACAGGGGGATGCGCTGCTGGCATGTGTTGCATATGAGCAACATGAAAGAAAACGCTGTTGTTTACAAGAGTCTTTCCGGTACCTGTTGTCGTGGCTGACAATCGCATTTTACGTTACACTCTTGGTACTTTCAGCTCTGATCATGGGCACAGCTTCGGATCTCCTAAATGATATAAGCTAAAATAAGGAACATTATGGTGTGATAACTGTTTGTGTGTCAGAGGGATAGAGGGTACTTCACCTGCTAGCAGATACTTTTTGACTTGAAGAAATATACGGATTCAGAGAGTAGACGTGTACATGTACTCGAAATTATGTGGATATGTCGAGTTAGAATTTACCCAAATTGTTACAGCTTGGATGATGTTTTGGTTATACTAAAACAGCAGCATACTCATCAATTCTTTATCCCCTTTTTTTTTTAGGGGGGGGGGGGTTCTGCTGTTAATAACTAGATTCTTTATTCGTCACTGCCACTTTCTGGGTAAATTTTCATCTTAAGGCAATTTGACTAACTTGCCAGAAAAATTTTACTGTGAACTCCAAAGTCTCAGTTAATGCATATCATATGGAAACTTTTATTTCGTTTTTTGGAGACGTGATGATTATATACCGTCTACCTTTGGTGACGGTTGAGACCAGTGTGGGAGGAAAAGGAGGAACGATTCAAGAAATAAGTGAAGGAAAGAACTACGATGCCAAGAAGGAGAAAGGACAATGGGACAGTACGTAGTCGGAGGAGGAGGAGTTGCCAGTGGTACTACTGTAATGGAAATGAGAGACGATGGGGGTCAAAAGGAGCGGCGGCTGTGGTTTTGAATCATGGGAGGTTTACCAGGGGAACGCTGTACGGGTATACTGTTACACACAGAGCTTTCAAAAGAAGAGCTAGAAGCGATGCACGGTAGTTACTAAGGATTCACGAGAGAGCATACAGGGATGCACAGGGGATTAGTAAAAGAAAAGCTATACATGGGAGAGATATTAACAGAAAACCTAATGGTTTAAATGAAGCTATGTGCTAGGAAAAGTAATTGTAACATTCGTGATCTGGGTAAGTGGAGACGATAATAAAGCAGAAGTCTGGAGAGGGTGGCATATAATTGCTTTACTTAAATCAACTATGGAAGGGGTTAAATTGATGCACGGGGATGAGGGGGGGGGGAGTTGAATGAACGAAATGAATGTGGTGGATACAGAGATAAAAGGGCTGACTGCTAATAATGGAGCGAAACGTTAGTGAACAGTTTGGTAGTGAGGAATTTAGAGGAGCAGAGCAGGGGAAGGATGGTGGAGGAGGAATACAAGAGAATGCGTACTGAAATGAATGATGAAGGATGGAACGTGTATTCTAGGGAATGGCAGGGGGACATGGTTATATACGAGGGCTATTACTGTATGGAGTAGTAGTGCGGTTACAGTAGCACTGGAGGTTATTACTGTAGGGGGCAGTAGTGATGTTACAGCTGTGCTAAGGGGTTGTTACTGAAGTAAGTGGTAGAGACATGGTAATACTTAAGTGTTATTACTAGGGGAGAATGCAGTTTGTTACTATAAATACTGTAATGAAGAATGATTAACGACAAATATGTTACTCTGAGGGGGCTATGATGAGAGTACAGCTATGGAGCGCTGTAGGAGAATAACCAATACACGGGTAGTTATTGAGGAGACCCTTGGAAAAGAATAATCAGTCGGCGGATGATGAATACGGTGGAGGAGAGCGGTGAGTGATACCCGGTGGGTTACAGAGTTCAGACATGGGTTAGGGGTTGGCTATGACTTCAGCAGACTAGCAGAGATGGACGTGACAAATCAATTTATGTCAACATTTGAGCGGTGCGACAACAATACCAAGAGAGCTTACAGCTTCCACCAGTTAGCGCGCTCAGAACTGGAGGAAAAATATTCAGCCATCAGAAATAACTGCTAACGCTCATTAAAATTTGACATAAGCCATGTGAAGCACCATCAGGACCATCTCAACTCGTCATTCCTGCCATCCTGAAGCATCATCATTCTCGCCCTCTCTTGAAGCATCAAACCTGCCTCTCTCGCTGCTTGATAAAGACCAGGTAGCTACAGCCTTTGTAATTTAGATTTTTAACCCCCATTCCCCCTTCGAAACTATCAATGTTGCCATTTCTTCACCCTTCTACCTGCATAAAACCAGGTCTAATAATGAAAGCCACAAGGCAAATCTATCAAGGGAGACGGTGATTAGGCATGAAAACATATAAACGTTGTGTGTGTGTGTGTTGGTAAGCCGCTTTACCTTCTGCCTGGATTTCCAATTCAGTCTTACCTTTTTCAACTTCAGAATTGGAAAACATGCTAGTAGAGGTAGCAGTGTCACTGGTGGAAGTAGCTATGGCGCAGGGAGAGAAAGTATTAGTAGTAGCGGAGAGCGTGTCACCATCACCAGGGAAGGAGACTGTTGAGGCGCTGCTGATGGGGCGTTTATCTATCGGTTGTGTTGAAGGACTTTCTGATGTAACCTGTTTGGAAGATATTTTTGATTAATGTTAAGGTTTTTCTCTTTTAAATTTTGCTCTATATCTTTATAATTTCAAATGACTTCAAGTGACAAAATTGGACACAAACAATTTCGCTATGTATCACCAACAAATCAGAAAAAGCTCTTGACCTTTGGTTTTCTTCTCTCTGAGCTCCGACTACTAAATTCTCTATTTCTGGTAGAGATGACCTATGCTGCATATTCGCTCCTACCTTGTCTCGCACAACAATTTGGGCGCTCGTATAAGGAAAGCGTCTACGGTGCGCATACAAAGCCGCATTGGTGTTATTTGTATCTTTCCCATCGGAACGAGTCCGTGATTAGTCTTTGGCGGAGACATATGCTAGCTCAGGGGACTTACAAGGTCAATACCCATACAGCCCTTTTCTCATTCTATCTGCCTGCTGACACACAAGTAATCCACTCATAATTACACTCTCTTTCTAGTTAAGGTGTGGCATTTGTCAGACTCCCAAACTAAGTACATGTACATTTCCATACATTCTATAATACGTCGAGTAAATATTCAAAGATATGGTTGATAATGCTGCATGCCAAGTATCAGCACTCACCTCATCTATCACCCACCTGTCTCTGTGCATCAGGACTGTGCTGACTACTGATGTTGCTGCTTCTATCTGCTGTTGCTACAGCTGCTGATGAGTGACTAGGGGTCTTGGCCAGCAGAAAGCGCGAGATGATGACTTGGTCCCCTGCCTGAGTTTTCATCCCTAGTGGTTGCCGCGATGCCTTGCCAGCCTCTTGTGCCGCTCGCGTAACTGGGATTTTGGTCATCGATGAGAGTTCGGCCTCTGGTTCCAACAGAAGTTCGGCAGCTAGTGTTAAAGGGAGTTCGGCTGTTGGCGGTGATAGTAATTCGGCTGCTGTTAGAAGCTGCAGTTGTGCTGGTGGAGTTTGTGCTTCCTCGGTAGCGTCGTCAGTACTTCGACGCTCGTTTAACATGTTGTCCAAGTCAGCCATGTTGGCTTAAGCAGTGGGATGCATGTGGATTTTGATCGTATGTCTGTATGGGATAGAAATAGGACATGCTTTGATCAGTAGCCTGTATGGAAAACAGTAGTGAATGAAAAAGTAGTTTTGTTCAGTTTGGAAAGAGCTACGGATGTTCGTGGTGTGGCGATTACCGTCGCCGACGGTGACGTTATTAGGGGCCGAGTGGCCCGGTAGTTTGTGGTGGGCTGTGTTGGGATGGCGGGTTGTGGTGTGCGGACTGTGAGCTGAGGATGTACACATCGCGCAGATCACTATAGACCCTTAGCATGATATCGGGTAAGCGCACAGCGATCATAGTTAGAAAATCAGGGTTAAAGTTCCTCACGGTTGATCGAGTGGGTACTCGAGAATGTGACTGCCCCATAGCTCCCTCATTTAACCTGCAGTTCATTCCAACAATGAAATTAGACATGATGCACGAAAAAAATTTTATTTTTTTTATGATTACTCTAGGACCTCTTCCTAAGAAGGTGTCGCGATGTTACCCATAATATCTTTCCAACGGCTCCTGCAACCCAAGACTGCGCTACTTCCTGTAACATGAATATGTGGACTTTGGGGTGAGAAATTCATTGGCGAGACTGTATTCCAAATGATACAGCCTTGACAAAGGCGATTATTATATGAAACTGATCAATAAATGCCATGCAATAATTGACCGTCAGACTTTAGGATCGTTGCCTAACTTGCCGTGGATTCACACCTCAGCACACCTTGAAAACTTTGGCACCCTTGAATTAGTGCTTTATGTGTCCTGGGATTAATGCCCAACACACACTGGAATCATGTCCTAACATACACTGGGATCAGGGCCTAATATGCCCAAGGAATAGAGCCTAACTTGCCGTGGGAGCAATATCTAGCATACCATAGAATCGGTGCTCAGTGTATCCTCGGGTCAGTCCCAGAACATTCAATACCCATCAACGTAGCAGTAGTGCGTAACTTAGTGTCCGCCATAATCCATCAGTGCCTCGCATTCCTCGGAACTGTCTCATATACTCTTGGATCACGGTGGGATCAATGTCTAACACAGCTGTAATCACCACTTTCTATATTTTGGCGTCATTGCCTCATTCACAAGGATGGTAGCACTTGCCATTGGATAGCTGTATAACATAACCAGAGATCTGTGAACAGTGTAGCTGAGGGAATGCCAACTAACATGCCATAGGGTCACAAGGTAGTTTATCATCACCACATTGCTTTATGTACAAAACTGTCATTGATTTACGAAGATTCACACCACCTTACAGACCATAAAATCTCTATCCACCACAGTCCTCAGGTTTCCCCAGGTCTGCTCCTCTCTTTGTCTGTTCTTTAATGCTGCCCCTTATAGGCCTTGGGCGCTGTTAGTGTTAGACGATCCATTACCAAACTTTATATAGCCTAGCCCTTCCGAACCATGTGTACGAGAAACCCATTTAACCTTACATAGGTTAAGCAATTACCTTGAGAAGACCAGTCCCTCTGAGCCTTACGTAGCCCTGGCTCTCCTAACCATAAATTACCTCCTCCCTGTCTTTCATAGCCAGTATCATTCAAACATGTAGAGGCCAATCTTTTCCTAAATATGGTCGTTTCAGTCCTTCCTGATCATGCGCTTAATCTGTAGCAACTTAGCATTACCCGATTCGGTATATAGTAGCCTTAGCTTGCCTGACGAAGTCTTGTATGACCTAACCTATTAAAGTTTAACCCTTTTCGTTCAACCTAACTGAACTTAATCAATCAGCATTGGTTAGCTCAAACCTGCTTAGTACAATTCAACTATAAAAGACCTGATGCAGCTTGGTGCTACTGCCCTTGTGTTGTAAAGCTAACTTGACACGGAACACCAAGTCCAACCAGCCTGTTTTAACCTTGACCTACCTAGCTTGGCTTGGCTGTATATTGGACTAAATGTTTCGCCCTGGATCCTCCTACTCCTGGGAAGGAAATCCAGCCATCAAACTTGCTCACAAAGGGTTGATATAATCCAACTACTGTATAACTTCGCCCTAAACTGTTTAGTTTAGTTCAAATTCGACAGGTGTATCCCAATCCCACACTCAAAATTTATGTCGTCCTCTTTGAAAGACCTGAATGTCTTTCTACTCCTGCCACACTAATGTATGAATTTCTGTTCTTTAACAAACAGCCTCTTTAAGACCCATTGGTTTGTTGCCTTGTATGGCAGGGTACGTACGTTAGTGCTTTATCTGTAGCACAAACTCACTGATCCTTGCACACTTAAGTCCCATCTACATCGATCAACAACATTCAGCCCAGTAACAAGTTCAAGTCATCACTGGAGTTCATTCAGCCTGGTACAGCTACGGTTCCATCCCAACACTGGTAAGTCTAACTACCAGTCGCTTCATCCTCTCGTCCCACATCACCACGTTCAAACTAACACAATATTGTGAAATGCCATCTTTAACTGTCTCTGAAACGCTATTTAGCTGTGTTATCCTCAGACAGTGAGACATTAGTATTTTAGTCGGATATCTTGTCATAGATTAAGAAAGCGTATGGGATTTCAAACAGACTGAGAAATCAGATACTTATGTCTGTGCTACTGAACAATTATTTCCGACGAGTGATCAGCTGCTAAGTAACAAATAAATGTTTACGTTTGCCAAGTGACATCATAACCGTGTTACAAGAATGAGCAATGACCGTTGATGTTGAACAGTAACTCAGTTTACTCTCTCTACTACATTTACCTTGAATTAGCCCTTCAAAAGTCTACTGTTTTGCCGTCTAAACAACACATCATGCGCCAAATGAATCTAAGCCAGTTTTGTACTTTTCCGTCGTAAGGTGAAACACGTGAAATCTTTACTGATTTCCCACATTTCGATCTGTCGTTAACTGGTTAACCCCTGGGGTAATAATGCGATTAGAACAGAAAAACGCAAAAAAAGTACCCCATTTTCTTACAAAGGAACATAAATCCAATATTCGTAGAGCGCTAAAAGAAATGCTAATACACTGCACGGACATGCGAGGCAATGCTTCCTCCACAGCGCCACCGTCAGCACGCAACGCAACTCGTACTGACGTACTATCCAAAGACCGAGCAACGAAAGAGACGCCAGTCACGTGATCCAGCGTAAGGGAATCCACTGTTTCGAGTCACTTCGAGTTACACGGTTTAGTGTGTATCCGAATCAGAATTTTTAAGGTACTGAACTTTATAAGAAAAATTAATGAGCTAAAACATATCCATTTGATAAGATAAATTTCACAGTCTGGATTGATGATGGTAATGATATGAATAATAATAATAACAATAATAATAATAATAATAATAATAATAATAATAATGACAGCTAGAGACTGAGTGTGAGCGAATGTGGCCGTTTCATCTGTCTCCTGGCGCTACCTTGCCGGCGCGGGGGTTGGCAATGCTATTTCCCCGGGGGGCGGGGTGGCATCA
>JAYMFT010306906.1:0-10169 GCA_038088735.1 Panulirus argus | reverse complement strand
GAGAGAGAGAAGCCAAGTCGCCAACAACACACGACAGCTACTGACGTTGTGGCTAATGTTTCCCCCCCCCCCTTTTTTCCCCCCCCTCCCCCTCGGAAGTCCTTCCTCCTGCATCACCCAGACGCCCGTGGCCTCGACGCCGTGTCCGTAACATTCGGGTCCCGCAGCACGTCTTGAGTCCTCCCTGTATAATCTAGGGTCTCCCTGGGACCTCTGGCCAGCCAGTAAGGTTGATACATAAGCAGTAAGGCTGCGCCTGTGGGTGGGAATTCTTATTCTAGTGTCGCGGATGGAAGTGTGATAGGAAAAAGTGCCTACATTATTCATAAGGTAAGATATACCACACGTCTCCAGCGTCCTTGTTTATGCTTCTGAATTTCTCTCTCTCTCTTTCCTTTCCTCTTCTTCTTTTCTAAATAAAGGTAAAGGAAGTTTTTTTCCCCAACGAGAGGGATGGTGTCGGGGGGAAGGGAGAGAGAGAGAGAGAGAGAGAGAGAGGAGCCAAGCCTGAGAGACGAGCAAACAGAGAATGTTGACGAAAAAGTTCGAATGAGGAGTAATTTGGTTGTGCCCCTAAGGGACAATCCTGCCCTGTACTTTGAACTGTGGGAAATTTAATTTCCGAAAATTTCCGATAACTTCAAACATGCCGGGGAAAAGGGAGTCTTTCAGAAGACTTTCCCGCCAAGAGGGGAGGTTGTGTAACGGGACACATTACAGGAACCTTTTGCGACACTAATTCTATTTAGGTCGTTGTTTTTGTTTATTTTTTTCAGGTTCATATAGAGGAGCTTCTAGCAGTACCTGGATTATGAGAGAGAGCATTTCACTGGGCCGCTTTTTAGAGCACCCATTGTTTCTGAGAGAGTATTGGAACCCTTCGTAAAACGAAGGATTTAATCCTCGAGGGAAAAACACCTCTTTTTTTTCTCCAGTAACTTTGAGAAGAAAAGAAACATCTGATATGTAAGAAACGAGAGTAAATAGATACTAATTAGATATACGAAGATAGATAGACAGAGACGTACGTAAATAATGACTGAATCAAAAACAGGATGAATAGATGATTGTTTACAATGTATTTTACCGTGTATTTTACTCTTCTGAAAAGGGCTGAGATGCACCAGACATCATCAGCTCCGGAAGTCAGATACTAACACAGCTAAAAGCTGTTCCCCGTTGCCTTATTAGCCCCGAGATGGGTTCCCAGCAGTCAGGCTCAGAGAATATGAAGGTCAAGATTTGACATACTGGAGGTGAAGACCTCAAGCTGGGACGGCACGGGCAACCGAGGCTCTAGTCAAGGTCATGTCATTTATGCTTTACGTATATATATATATATATATATATATATATATCATGCAAGACTCGAACACAGTTCCGTGTTTCGTCAAAAATCCAAAAATCACACGAGTGAAGTAAGAAATCTGCTGCGTAATCTTTTGCGTTTCATATTTCCAGACAGGGTGACAGCAGACTGCGTCTGAAGATGGAAGACGCAACAGATCTCGATGGAGACCACTCCCTCTCCTCCTCCCGTGCTCCACCGCCACTTATAAACCAGGCAGCTGTATCAATCCTCGACGCCCTAGCCACTAAACCCGTCATGTAGAAACACCCTGCGCCCCGCCCTCGAGATTCCCCATAACCCCGTCGCGTTCCGGTCATTAACGAGCGAGTTTTACCGACGGAAAGTAATTCAGACTCGAAACTCCGGCCGGAATTCCTAACCCAGACGCGCCATCTACGGACGGAATTAGCCATAACTGAATGTATGTTTAGACGGTAGCAAAGTCCCTCCTTCGAAAAACAAATTTCCCACATTACATTGCTTTTTTTCTCCCCGTAAAATAATACAAAAAATATAACCCATGTTGATATTTTATTGGCTTATGCACGCTCGTCCACGAAGAGAAATGGATCAAATAATTTTTTCCTTCTAGTTTGTGGGGAAAAAATGACAACCAGCCTTTCTTAGACGGATGACAAATGAAAGACATTTTCATATCCATTTTCTGAAGCCGTTCGGAGACATTCACAAATGAATGATTGATTTGGTCTCGTTTAATATCTTGTATAGTAAGTGTTGTACAGTTGACGATGCGAATGTGTGTGTAACGATTACATAAAAAGGAGGGAAAGTATGTGGACGAATGTGTAAGGAACATGAGTAATTTGTAGCAATGTTCTGAAACAGGCAAGCGTCAATGTCTAGTCTGGACTTCTTAAACGTGACGGGTCTGGGGAGATTATGTTTCAGTGCTGGTAAGGCTATATGATGGCAAGCTCCCCGTATGGCACAGAAAAGGAAAGCTATTGGTGGACATTTGGGCGAGACGAGCAAAGACGATGGGGGCGAGTACAGGTGTCGGACGCTGGGGAGAGAACAGCTGGGGTGAACGATGGGGCGAGGACAAGGGATGCTGGGCGATGGGGCGCGAGAACTAGGGGGATGGGCGATGGGGCGAGAATAAAGGAGCTGCAGGATGGGGAGAGAATAGAGTCAGACACAGACAGAAAGGCAAACAGAGAGACAAATAACAGACACAGAAACAAATTAGATGACGGATAAAAATCTCAAGCGGACAGACAAATACACAGAATTGCCAGAGACAAAACAGAGGAACAGACAGACAGACAGACAACCGAGGGGTAAATCGACAAATAATCACAGACAGACAGACACAAACGTGGGTCTGTAGGTAAACTGATTAGCCAATGATAATAACATGAACGGTTTTAGATGGAGTTACCTTAAGCCGGATATAATTGGATTAGAGAGATGGAGATGTAGACGTCTACCCTTAATCAACGATGGTGTTCTGAGCAGGCCTCTCCCCCCCCTCCCCCCCCTCCCGCCAGCCAGGGCGGGGCCCTCCTGACGAGGCTGGCAACGCCGGAGATCGGAGGTAACCGAAGGGGTTGAGTTAAACGGATCTCAAAATGTAATTTGGAGGTCTGGGATTTAGTTTGAGGGGCAGTGGAATTGACAGCCACAGGAATGGATTGTGGTGGAGGTCTGAGGAGGAGAAGGTGGTGGAGGAGGAGGAAGAGGTGGAGGAGGAGGAGGAGGAAGAGGTGGAGGTCTGAGGTGGATGTGGACGAGTGTGCCTTTTGGGTTGCTGGTGATATACGTCAACTTAAGGAGTGAGGGCCGTTTCATGAGGAACTTTGACTTGTGTAAGTTTAAGTAAGTAAGTAAGTGAAAAGTAAGTAAAAATAAGTAAAAAGTAAGTAAGTAAAAAGTAAATAAAAAGTAAGTAAGTAAAAAGTAAATAAAAAGTAAGTAAGTAAGTAAGTAAGTAAGTAAGTAAGTAAGTGTGTGTGTGTGTGTGTGTGTGTGTGTGATTACTATTTGTGTGTTACAGGGAGAGAATTTTACACTCGTGTTACCCCGGCTCTTAACCTTGTATCTGTGTACCATGTCTCTAATCCTATGTGTACACACACACACACACACACACAGCGGCCTAAGCCAGGCATGCATTAATCGACCAGGTCCGAGGGGAGGATGAACATTTGGGTTGGGTGTGGGCCGACTGCCACGCCCAGGATTCGAATCCGTTTAGAGAATGGAGGCTGGAGTGTGCTCCTCTTGGACGGGTCTGGTCTAAGGCTAAGCTATCATACCGAAAGAGTCGTACCGTCGTGCTCAAGGGGGGGGGGGAGTCGTGCCTGTGTACTGAAGGGGTCGTACTAATGTCGTGTTTTGCTGCTATTCCTGCCGAGTCTCTGCAGAGGAAGTGGAAGGGTCAGAAATAATTATTTTGATTCTGTTTTTACATTCATATCTTTTCCAGTCTCGGGGTAGCTTAAGTTCGCTTCTCGTTCCACTATTCTCTCTACGGTTCCCCATTCCCTGTTCGCAAATTCCTCCTCCTCCTCCTCCTATTCCCTGGCTCTCCATCCTTCCCTTATCCTTTGGAGGCACCTTTTTTTTATTTCTCTTTATCCTTCTCCTCAACGTCTCCTTTCTCGTCTTCCTGGTATTCTCTCTTTTTCTCTCTCTTTCTCTCTCTTTCTATTTATCCCTCTCCTTCCCTACTCTTTGGGCCCTTTCTCTCCCTCATTTTTATTCCCCATTTCTCTCTCTTTCCTTCTTGCGTCTTCATCACCTCTCTCTCTCTCTCTCTCTCTCTCTCTCTCTCTCTCTCTCACGTTCCTCTGGCAAATGGCACTTGTAAGGATTACTGAAGCTGCCTGACTGCAGGTATTGGAGGGTAGAGGGCCAACTCAGATCAGCACGGAGATTACCACTGGATTCCTCCGGATTACACGGTAAGTTCGAGTGGATTTACCGGATTCAAGTTTTGTTTGAGAGTGGGGTGATTCCGATGTTCCCGTTCGTTTAACTCGATTTCTTGAGCTTGGTCGATTTTCGCTGCGTGAACGCAAGTTATTCGGTGTTTAAACTCTGGTGCGGTTCAGACCGGTTTTCGTTCGGCATTTGGAACGTTATGGTCCGCCAGGTTCGTCCAGTCCGCTTCACTAAGGTCAATCTGTAAGCCTGACCTTGTATTACTCTGTGGCTTAAGCTGCGGGCAACAGCGGCCCAGGGAAGTACTACCCTCCTGACGCAGGAGTGTTGAAGTGATGGCCAGGAGCCATTTTACATTTTCCACCTCAGGATTGTTGATTTTGATCTTTTTTTTTCGTCTCAAAAGTAAGCAAGTGGGTTATTCTCAACCTTTTCTAACATGCATCATTTACCTACTCTACATATTCCCACTTCTCATTCTTTCCTTTTCCCTTCCTCTTATAAACGAGGACCTCCCCTAGTTCTCGGCGTCTTGGGATGTGAAGAATCTCCGGATTCCCGCCTGACTCTGCTGCCAATGAGAGGGTGTGGTCAGGCGATAGCAGTACCGACCCCTCCAAGAACCCTTGCTACTTTAACAGACCTGACTTCTTTTGTCAATTCATTTCACCAAAACCCATTGTCTCTCTACCAACGCTTCCAAACAAGTAACTATCTTCACGTCTTGTTTCATCCAGAAACTGAAATTTTTCTTGCTGCTTTCATCAGTCCCATTCACACGCTTCAAACTGCAGTCTTGACTCACAGTTCCGTTACAGAGGAGATGGTCGTCATCTCGACGCCACCATGCCCCTTCCACGCCTCCAGGACATTGAACCTTTAGAATACGACAACATTCGGGTCAATATTTCCTCCTGCTTTCAGCTATCACTCTAAAAAGTTTGTAACCATCTTCGGCCATGTACGCTCCTGCCACGAGGTCGTGACACCTTCTAGTTCCTCTGGATATGGTCCTCCACTCAGTAGGTTTTAACATATACTACTTTGTATGGCTGAAACCCACCCACACACCTGACAGGGAGATTGAGACCACTCGCGTTTTCCATTCTGAATGATCTAAGGCGAATTATCAAACCCCTTACCCGTCAAAACCACTCTCCCCTACACCCTAGAACTATTTTGCATCACTGATCCATCGCGCTGTAGCTGCCCAGAGTCTTGCCCTCCATTGGTTCCTGCGACCATATTCCTGTACAGCCTGTCGTCTTAATGAAGGGTGACCATTCTAAACCTTGAATCTACCAACCAATTGCTCTGACTTTTACTACATCCAAAGACTTCGAATTTCTCACGAGCTTCCCATTTCACCAAGCATCTTGAACCTCATTCTTCTGTCTGGTCAACCTCTCTTAGAGGAGCTGGGGAGCCCTACGTTGTAGCCAGTTCGTCACATGATGACCGTGTGGCCTGCAGTAACTCAAGGATGAGCCGTTGTGATATCTGTTTCCTTCATTACACCCCTAAGCTCTGGAACTCTACCTTCTCATGTCCTTCCTGATACTAAGACCTGCATCTTTTTAAAAGGCAGGTTTTTCGCTTCCTTTTGAAACTGAACCATTATATTTTCCTCCTCTCTCTCTCTGTACCCTTATCTTTATAATTCATTTTTATGCTTCATTTAGAGATTTGATCTCGAGGAAGACTCCCGTCCGTGACTGGAACCACAGACGTGAAAATAAGTTTGAGAGTTTATGGTCTCGTTGGTCCTACAGGAACTTTAATCTTTGAACTTTACGGATTTCTTTTATGATATAAGAACCTTCAACACGGGCCGGAGTGTCTGTAAATGATTGTATTCTCTGTAGTCCCAAGACTTTCCAGAATTACGTGAGGTTCTGAGGTGTAGCAGGAATTATTTGCACACCATATCAGTAAAGTCTTTATCCTCTATATCGTTTATATCTTTTCACTAAGTCGTGACATAGAAGTCTGCTTTTCTGCTGCGCCTTCTGTGCATCGCTATGGTCCGTTCACCGTCAGTTGGTGATCCTCTCGGCAAAAGGACACCAGCCGGGTCACCATTCATTAGAACGAGGTCACTCGCAGCCCCCATTGACCTAAATTGGACGTCCCAATGGAGAGTGTACCGTGGAATTGAAAACGGTCTGAAATTAATGCTTTTATGATTCTATATATATATATATATATATATATATATATATATATATATATATATATATATGACACCTTTGAATTTATTTAAATACAGTCGATTTCAGTTGTAATTCATACGTCCACGAATCCAGAATATCATATGAAAAGCAATAATATACCTGGAGATGATTACAGTCTGATGTCACACTATCAATACAAGCCGAGAGCTCGGGATCTTATAGCAAAAAACGCAAGACACTAAGTGAATGCAGCTGACATCCATAGCAGCACATAAATAAAACCTCAACATGGCAACCCCTCCCAAAGCTTTCCCCTCTGATCATCACATAATTAGCTAATTGCATCGTTACCGCTTTCTTTTTAGAGAGACAATAATGAGACGTGGTGACTGTACACCTCACCGATTTGCATAGGAGATTGACGAGTGTTAATTAGCAATAACCATAGAGCTAATCTTCCTTTGAGGAGCAATGACCATAATGACTTTTCTGTCACCACACAACACAATCCTGACTTGTGTCCTTCCCCGAGCTTGTACGGGAATATGGGTTGTGTGTAAGACTAGGCATTAAGTGTAGTTTATGGGCGGTAAGGCAAATTCTACATTAGGTACCCCTCTAGTGTATAAAGAAAACGATATTACAAATACATTATACATTCATAGGTACAGTGAATGACGGTCATTGTATGTGATAAATGTACTAAATGTTTTTCGTTGTTGTATGTGTTGCTCTGGACATGACTGCAAATTACGTTCACAAATGAATGCCCAAGGAATGTGCTTTGTGCGCGTGTAGACTACACCTATATTCATCTGTCTATATATTTGTGTATGTATGTATCTGCCTCTCTCTCTATTTGTCACACACACACACACACACACACACACACACACACACACACACACACGAGACAGAGAGCGCAGGGTCAGATTCTTGCTGGAGCCAGACATGTTTATATATATATCAGTTTAAAATGTTCCTGTTTTTAAGAGGGAATAACTGAAGAGATGAATGATAAGGAGTCTTCAAAGGAAACCCCGGTTTAAGCTCTCCGAGACTTTTCAATGTCGGGAGAGAATACGATCATTTTTGATATCTTCTGGCCGGAGACTCCATGGGTAGATGTTCTTAGAAGGAAGGGTCTCTTTAATGGGTGATGGAGAAGGGATGGGGTAGTGGAAAGGGGGAATATGATGTCGATGGCTAGGGGAGGGGGAGAGGGGAGGGTCAAATGAGAGAGCGAGAGAGAGAGAGAGAGAGAAGGGGGAGTGGGGTCCAGCCTCCCGAAGAGAGGCCATCTCTTGGCAATTAAGATGGACTGTAATCGTCCCCTGGGGAAGAGGGGCAGGTGGTGGCGGACGGGAGAGGACGCCTCGACCATGACCAATCGGGCCAAGGATATCAACTCGTCAACAGACGTGGGAAGAGTCATCATTTCTTCTGCCCTTCCTCCTCCCAAACCCCGGCACACATACTACACTGTAATGGCCATTCACATGCCTCCCCACACACACCCCCCCCCACACACACACACCCACTTCCCACAAGGGTTGTGGGGGGAGGGGGGTAGTAGTAGTAGTAGGAATGACAATCTATCATCGGCAAACACCCAACAGACGAGCAATGCTCACTCATCGTCAGCCAGGGGGATATAACCGATCGCCAACACATCCCGATGTTGTGGGTTCCCAATATGGCGGACAGATTGACTATAAATGATAAAAAGAAAAAAAAAAAGGTAGCGATAAGGCAACATCACCCCTGGCACAACCTGGAAATATAAAAATTCTCCTGACTGAAACATTGTGAATTTTTTTATCTATTTTTTGATTTTGGCCAAGCATAAAATTCACTTACAAGTGTGTGTATGTTTGCGTGTGTATGTGTGTGTGTATGTGTGTGTGTGTGTGTGTGTGTGTATGTGTGTGTGTGCTAGGAGTAGTGTTTGGCGTCGCTGACCATGACTCACGCACGGGACCGCTCGGGTTCGAGTCCCGGGCGCGACATTCGACCCACAGACAACCCAGCTGTTCATCTTCGCCTTGTGGGCAAGGCGATATAAATGGGTACATATACACAAGGTTAAGAGACGGGGCAACACGAGCGTAAAACTCTCCCCGTAACACACAAAGAGTAATTACACATTGTAATCACACATTGTAATCACACAATGTAATCACACAATGTAATCACACATTGTAATCACACAATGTAATCACACAATGTAATCACAAAACCCACAAAACCAAACGGGATTTTAGGTTGAATCCCTCCCATCAGCGTTGCCAATGCCACAACAATGCGAGGTTGTGGATGGACCTGTTTGTAACACTGCGTGAGTTGCGTTCGTGTGAAAATGTATTTTGCTTCATTCACTTTCATTCACCCTAACACGAGGGGTAACCAAACGGTTGTTCACCTTCGATTCTTCACTTTCAATTAATTCTCAGTTCATTCTTAGGGCTCATTTCCGTTCTCTCACCTTTCTTTCTCACTTTCACGCCCCACATAGCGTTCACATTCACTCATTCTCTCCTTTTCACTTTCTCCTATTATTCGTTCGCACTCTCACTCTCTCTAAACATCACTTTCACTCGACTCGGTTCTTACTCTCACTTACCACTCAATCACCACTCACATCTCCACCCTCACTTTCAGTTCACCACTCACTCTCTCACATCTCTCCCTTCACTTTCTCCTCCCTCCCTCTTACTTTCAACGCACTCTCCCTGCCTCTCCCATACTACGGCGGCCACCCCTCTCCCCTCCCAGCACGCACTTTTAATCTCCCCAGCTCCCAGCTCTCTGACGCAAAAGATCAAAAAAAAAAAAAGAATTACAAAATACAAAATGTACCAAAAAAAAAATATATATATATACCAAGAAAATTATACACACAGAAATACAGACTTTAGGAATATACTGTATATATGTGGTGGCATAGAAAATGGAGAAAAAACAGAAAATGGAGTGCAAAATACATTGAGGAAAATATGGTACAAATGATACAGAATTCAGATACAAACGAAAATAGAAAAAAAAAATGTATATAGAAAAATGCTATATACAAAATGCTACTCTCAGATACAAAGTATAGAAAAATCCAAATACCAAAAAATACAATTGAGATAACTAGAAATTAGAAAAAAAAAGTAAAATGCAAAATACAAGCGAGAATAAGTCATTTAAAATGGCGACAAATCACAAATGGATGTATGGTGAATAACATAAACAAAACGCAAAATATGAAGGGAAATGAAAAAAAAAAAAATAGTGAAAAAATACCATACACCAGCGGAAATACAATTTTGAAGTGTGTGTGTGTGTGTGTACGTGTGTGTACGTGTGTGTGTGTGTACTTGTGTGTGTGTGTGTGTGTGTGTACGTGTGTGTACGTGTGTGTGTGTGTACTTGTGTGTGTGTGTGTGTGTGTGTGTGTGTGCGTGTGTGTGTGTGTGTGTACGTGTGTGTGTGTGTGTGTTTTATCAATATGATGTGTTGTCAACGGGTGGCTATTTTTACTTCTCTTGATACACAAAATTTTGGACGGAAATGAGTTATTGTAATGTCAAGCAAAAGTCAAAAAAAGCGTGTTGATATTTTGACACACAACCTTCCAAATACACACACACACACACACACACACACACACACATACATATATATATATATATATATATATATATGTATATATATATATATATATATATATATATATATATATATATATATAT
>JAYMFT010306895.1:0-10169 GCA_038088735.1 Panulirus argus | reverse complement strand
CTTTCAAAAACCGTACTCCCAACGATACACATCAGGCAAAGGTAACCTTCACTTCTGGTGTAACCCTATGTAGGCAAAGTCCTGTAATATATATATATATATATATATATATATATATATATATATATATATATATATATATATATATATATATTATATCAACCTGAGTTGTGGCAAAGGCATTGCTAGCCCAGTTCTTATGTTCAGTATACAATTAATGGTCACTGACGGGCGCCGAGAATTTTTACGTCAACAGACATTAGTAAGAGGAACGTGTACCCCGCCTGACTCCGGCTAAGAAGTGGCTGGATAACTGCGTTCCTCCACGTGCAACAAGCGTGGCCGAGAGTTGGCGTGTCGTGTCGGTGGCGTGGGCTGGGGAGGTGAAGGAGGGAGGTGGAGGATTTGGGAATTCCTACAGGGTTCAGGGAACTCTGGGGGAACGAGGTGAATATGGAGGGGTCAAGGAGATATTATTTGCTATTGGTGGAGCTGTGATCGGAACGACAATGATAATGTTGCTTTTAGGATAGGCAGGACGTGCTGCAGACAGGTTCTTCTGAATCAGTCTTGGAGAATGTTATAAGTTAACCCACACTCTAGCTCAGTCTTGGAGAATGTTATAAGTTAACCCACACTCTAGCACATCTGAGTCTTGCAGAGTGAGAGAACTCCTGTACGTGATCATCGAAGGGAAGACCAAGTCGTGATGTAAAATAGCCATTGCTCATTTCCATGCATCTCACGGAGTGCCGGTGCATCAAACCCCAAGACCGGCGAGTTTGCACTGCACCATTAATTTGACCTGAATCTTAACTCCCTTGAGCACAACGATGCGGCTCTTGGGTATGATAGCCTGGCCTTGACCTAGCCCTTTAAGGATTAGATGAATGGCTGTATCTTCTCGCTCAGGGGTCGAACAGTCATGTCCATAGTTCAAGGGATTATCATCTACGACGCATTCTCAAATCTTGAGATTCGTTTTTCGTATATTTTTTCAGTAATTAGTGTGCATGAAGACTCCATGCCACACAGACAAAGATAAACGGGTGTTGGATTAACACCAACCCTGGGAACACCCTCAATGCTTTGGATGAGTACGTGAACGAGCGAACGTGAGCCGCATGGTAATACCACGGATGGAAAATAAATTTGGTCTCGCAACTTCGCAAATCGAGTCGTGCGACTCCTGCAGTTCCCGGCAGGGTCTGCTCCAGTCCATTGTGACCTGAGATTTTTAGTTTGTTATGTTTTTCTTTTGCATTGTGAAAATCTTTCCTTAACACTTATATTATGATATAATTAAATACTGCCAACCTGATGGAAAAAGATGGAAAAAGTAAAAAATCTTGGTCCCGTCATTTCATATATTTTGCAGCTCCCAACAATTTTAATTTTCTTTATATTTATTTCTAAAGGCTACTTAAGCTAGTTAATAGCATGCTACTTCGAAATACACATCAATGAAGTGTGGGTACCAGTTCACTTTTATT
The DNA here is from genome assembly GCA_038088735.1 of Panulirus argus. NCBI lineage: Eukaryota > Metazoa > Arthropoda > Malacostraca > Decapoda > Palinuridae > Panulirus > Panulirus argus. The sequence continues at coordinate 8,676 of JAYMFT010306895.1, read as the reverse complement.
GGAAAAAAGGCTGAAACCGACAATAAACGTAAAAACCTTCTAGCGCATTAATGTTCATTGTTTACAGGAGCAAATGTGGGGTCATTCAGAAATCTATTGTTATAATAAGTTACGCTATAACTGGACGTAGTGTAATAGATATATATATATATATATATATATATATATATATATATATATACTTTTCTTTGGCGAATCCGATACATTATTGTAACTCCGCTTCTGACACATCAACTATATCCTTATCACCAATCGTACTCTAGTCCGCAGCTATTTACCTACAAAACCTCGTCGATAATCATTCCTGTTAGCTTAATACATCACATTATAATGTATAATTTCTTACGAAAACTTTTACTTTGTTCGATATTCCATGACAAGCTTTTGCCGGTCGGTGGTAAAAGAATTCACGAGATTGATTCAAAGCTTCACGCGTCTGGTTGTAAACTAACGACCTCAATTTACTTAGGACGTTAAATATTCCTTCTTGAAAGCCTTGTACATATTTGTCTGTTGGTCTGAAAAATTTGTGTGTACGTATCCTATGGAACAGGGTAATATATGCAATTTGACATGACAGAAGTTTAACGAAACACTGGGACTTGTGTCAGGCTTGTGTCAGACTAACAAACCGCGTACGATCACATAAAGACACGATGATTTTCCAAGAGTATGAGCATAATACTGTCACGTACCTTTGTACTGTTGATGTGAAACGTGAGGAACCATACAAAGGGTCTTCAGTACGTGTCAGGCTGTTTCAGATTCTTAAATCTTGAGATAAATGTACATGATCCTACCATTTCACCACCTGAGACTGAAATGACGGCGGTATTAAGGTACACAGTAAACAAAGACCAGTGAGGAGCAAAAAATCGTAAAATGCACCTTTTTACAAGACTTCAAGGCAAATTTAATCAACAGCGGAAATTATCTTAATCACTCTCAAAGAAATTCAGTCTCCATGAGAGGATTACGTACGTATATTTTCAGGAACTGAATATCAATGCACTACGAACATAAATATATATATACATCCAAAATTTAGCCAAATCGTACACATAAGACTATTTTGATGTGTTCAACTTCTGCAAGGACTATTCAGATTTGAGCATCTTCTGTAAGGGATGTTTAGGTGTGCTCACCTTCAGTAAATATTGTACGGCTGTGTTCCCCTTTGATAAGCACATTTTGGGTTTAGTCACCCTAAGTAGGTATTTGGTCATGTGCTCAAGGTCACAAGCCATCTAGGCGAGAGGTGCAAGCGGGACTGAGTCCAGGAAAACATTACCAGTTTGGGTTCGTTTGGGTTGTTTGAAGAGAAGGACGGGGCGCTAACCGAGCAATGTTGCAGTGGAAATTCTCTCTCTCTCTCTCTCTTCGCCTGCAAGAAGTTACACATCGACAGAGGATTCATTTTTTCCGAAGCTATGTAATTGGGACATACAGCCTCGTCAAAGAACTCGTTCCAAAGGAGTCTCGCATTTCTCTGCTACTGGAACTAGGGCAAGCCTTGGGCTGGGCAATACTAGGACTCCCATACAAATTGGTCCCGAGATAGTTATAAGTAAAAAGAATACAAAATACATATGAATATTGCTGAGGAAGTTAGATGGCATCGTGTTGTTTCGCTAGCGAGAAGTCAATAGGGCTTGTGACCTGAAGCAGAAAGTATTACAAGGATATTATTTCCCCATGTGCAATGAAAGAGGGATAGCCCCAAGGTGAAATTGTCATTTCTGTGTGGTCTGCGTGATGACCGGAAGCCTCAAGGCGACTCAAGTGATTCGGAAGTTTTGTAAAGATGGATGTCGTGCCTCTCTTCAAATACGAACAGACCAACGTTGAATAAAAACAAGTGAAGTGACTAATAAACAATGGAAGAATGTCTGGCTTGGTAAGATAATTTCTAAACTGGTTCCTCGACGGTCGCAGACCCACCACAAATCCGTATTTGGGGTAGTTGTTATGAGTACGAACGTTAGTTGAACAATGACTTTTCTGGCTGCTGCAACTAAATTGTTAAATGATAAACAAAAATGGCATATTATGTACCAATTTATGAGGTGTGCACATTTATTGTACATGAGAGATACATAGACAATATTACGAATGTTGGAAGTGACATATTAGAGGTACAGGGGTAACTGTAACCTTCCTAAGGTATCCAGTGCGTACCATTTTTTTCTTTTACAACGGACAATTTACGAATAAGAAGAATGCTGTAAATCTATGCACTTTTAAACCCTTTTCACTTATGCAGCTGATTATTAACCGTTTCTTGTAATCTTTTGAAGCACAAACACGTTACTTCCGGAAGATTTGTATTCCACAGGGGAATCCTTGTGGCTTCAACCGTCAGAGTGTACCTCATGAGCCACAAGCGGATTATCCCAGTCACTTATCAAATCTAATTCTATCTCGTCCCTCAGTGATCTTCATATTTACCAATTATACATACTTCAAGGACAACTATCGGGTTTATCCCTCTTTTTAACAACACGTAATGATGAATAAAGTTTGCAGAAGTGGGATTTGTTATTGCATGTACCTAATGAGAACGCTATACGTACTAAGTAATAGGCTCTATTTCCTGTGTAAGTGTTGTCCTCGCGGACAGCACTTGCCGCCACCTGTCTGCGGCTGTACTCCTGCTAGTTTTTCAGCCACTGTTGCCTCAGTTGCGGACCGTGGTCGGGGCTGTCCAAGGCCAGCACAGTGTAGACGTTGTACCGTTCCCCCGCACAGTAATAAGATTCATGCAACAGTAAAATGCCTTATTTGTTATATTGCTTTCTGTCATGCTGCAAAGAGTGGTTTTGAAGGGTACTTAGTACAAACACATAAGTCATGAGGCTATTACAGTAAATCTCAGATTCTTGGCGCAAGTGAGCTAAAAGTTTTCCTGCCGTATAACGGATTGGCAGCCATCGTTGCTCGCTTAACCGACTGGGCTGCATGTCTTTTCAGTGATTACCCTTGCCACGGATGGCTCTTCTGACCAACCATAAATAACTCCCTAGCTTATCACTACTGGCTCTCGCGCTCGAATCAGGCTATGCTGGCTTAAGATTATTTCATAACACACGTCTAATAGACCCCCGTGAGATTCCCTTATATACCATCAATGATACCCTAGGCGAACCTTCACTTACCTATGGTGAACCGCTCACCAGCACTACCGACCCCTTTTCTACAACTAGTTGCCATACCTACAACTACGACATCCCCTTTGTGATCCTCTCCTTGCCTCTAGAGACTCCCAAAGCGACCATTACTCACCAACCGCAAATAATCTCTTACCAGCTATTCAGTACCTTTTCACGCAGCCCCCTCTCCACATCTGAGGAGTCTGGTGATATCAGGTGCTCTTGAAAATGTGTGCCTCACTTTCAGCGGCAAATGTTTGTTTGTTCATATTTGCTATGGTTTTAAGAAATGTGTCTTATTATGTGATAAGTGTGCCGTGCTTACAATTTCAATGAGATCTTAAGGTTGGTTGAGCATTAATTGCATGTGGAACAAATATTTCTAGTACAGGATAGTAATAGCTACGAAATAACTCAATCATCTGCTTAATAACAAACTGTTTCTTTTGGTGAAACTTTCCGTACCTTCAGCAATTCGGCCCTCATGGACCGGAAAATATTTTCGTCCATTTTTATGGAGTTCATTGTATCCCAGTAAACTGTATATGTAACTTGCAAAATACCATGAACGTAGATAATTACATTAAATATTTGTGGCTGATAAGGTATGATCTAACTTTGATAACATGAAGTTAACATTAAGACTCAAAGTGTAGTGTATGGTAATGTTTTTTACGTGCAAAGTACAAAAATCAATTCACATTATCAATCATTAAGATCATTCAGTAAGTGCATCTTTATAAAGGTTAGTTACCTTCAAACAACTATTATTTCCTGGCTCCGCCTGTACTCTAGCCGTTTGTCTTAGAGTTGGTAACCTTGTCGGTCTGTCCTTCACTTAGGCCACGTAGGCTTGGTAAAGATCTGAGCCAATGTTTGTTTGAATTATAAACTGAAAAAGAATGTAAGCTTCTTTACCAATAGATGTTTATCTTAATTTGCCGACGTGTTTGAAGAACCTATGATAATTCACTTCACAAGACAATGTACCACCCATTTCTTCATTCTTCTAGTTTCTACGAATCCTCAAACCTTTATCTTGTATAAAAAATTGTAATATATTGATATGTGGGAAGAGAAATAGTTTGCTACTTTAGTGACAAATCTATTTACGTATACTTATTTTTCATAATCATATAAGGGTGGAGGGAACGATGCGTTGGAAATTTGTTGTGTAAGTTGGCTTGACCGAGTAAGTAATAAAAGGTAAGAAAGAGGTGTATGATAACAAGAAGCGTGTAGTTGTTACAGCTAAAGGAATGATAAATGGTTTAGACATATAGAAAGAATAAGTGAGGAGAGGTTGACAAAAGAGGATACAAGAGTCAAAAATGGAGGGGACAAGGAATAGAGGGAGACCAAAACGTAGACAGAAGGATGGTGGAAAAAAAATTGAATGCTACGTAAGCTTGAACGTGGAGGGTGAAAAGCTTTCAGGAGAATAAGTGAACTGGAGCCATGTGGTGTACAGGGGTCGGTGTGACGTCAGTGGACTGAATTATGGCATGTAAAGCAGCTATGGAATACCATGGAAAGGTCAGTGTATCCTGGTTGTGGATATGGGCTGTAGTTTTAATGCATTACACATGACAGCTAGAAAATGATTGTGAGCAATGAAACCTTTCTTTGTCTGTCCCTGGCATTACCTTGTGGGACACAGTTAACGTAAAAAAGAAAAAAAGATACTGTTGTATAGATTAAAAGTCCTTTTCCAATGAATTTGACCTCCTTAAAGAAAATGATATAAAAAACGATGGAATGGCTGTAATTAATGATCTAAGCCACCACAAGTAATAAATAATATTTATCTGTTGGACAAGATGAGATGGAACATCACCTTTGACAAGACTTGTCATTAGAAGTACAGTTTCACCAAAGAACTTATCACTCCAAATATATACTTGCCTGCATTGATCTAAAGCCACACTTCCCAAACAAACAGGTCATACTTTCCCATCTAGCTCTCTGACTTCTCCCATCCCTACATTATCACCAAAACAATTCAACACATCCCAAGACCAATCATGCTAATGATGCAATTACCACAATGAAGACACTGAACATACACTGCTTAGTTTCTTAACATTCTCCCCACAGGGAGACACACACAACGTCACTACTTTATGACCTATAGTCCAGTCCGATGGACATGGCCTACTACTGAGTGCTGTGGGAGTTTCATTTAGAAAGAAGGGACTTTTGGGACAAGGTGTAAATATACATATATATATATATATTATGGAAGGATGGAGTGTAAAAGATTTTGAGCGAGCAGGGCCTGAACATGCAGGAGGGTGAAGGGTGTGCCCAGAATAGGGTTATACTGGGTTGACGTGCCGATAATGGACTGAACCAGGGCATCTGCAACATATGGAGTAAACCATGGAAAGGTCTGTGGGGCTGTTTGTGGATAGGGAGCTGTGGTTTTGATGCATTACACATGACAGCTAGAGAATGAGTGCAAGTGGATATGGCCTTTCTTTGTCTGTTTCCTGGCACTACCTCACTGACTCTGGGGAGGCAATCTGGTGTGGAGGAAGAGATTAGAATGAATATGTCATCTTTTTTCCTTTCCTTTATGTATTTATGCTGTTTCCTGTGGGGGTAGGGTGGCATTGGAAATGGATAAAGGCAAGCAAGTATATATATGTACATGCTTGTACATATGTATGTATATATATATATACATGTATATGTGTGTGGGTGCATACATGTATGTATATGTGTATATGAGTGGATGTGTCTTTCTTCGTCTGTTTTCTGGCACTACCATGTGAATGCAGGAAACAGTGATCATGAAAATTTTTTTCTCAAACTTGATTGCAGTTTACCTTGTTAGCAAAGTAGCACCAAGAAAAAGACAAAGAAAGGAATGTGTTCACATACACATATACTGTATATACATATATGTACACACATTTACATATATATATATATATATATATACACATATATACTTATATATATACACATACTCTTATATACATACACTTTTTTGCCATCATCCATTCCCAATGCCACCCCACTCACAGGAAACGGCACAAATGCACGACAAAAAACAAAAAATGAAAACATATGCACCTTTTTTTTCCGCAGCTGGTCACTGTTCCCTGCGTCAGCGAGATACTGCCAGGAAACAGATAAAGGTAGACCACATCTGCTCACATCCATACACGAGTTGTCATGTGTAATGCACTGAAACCACAGCTTCCTGTCTACAAACAGGCCCCACAGACCTTTCCATGGTTTACCCTGCCTGTTTCACATGCCCTAATTCAGTCCATTGATAGCACAGTAATGTAAATACTTATATTTACAGGTTGTCCTAAAAGTCCCTTTTGTCTTTACGAAATCCCCACAGCACTCAGGAAGCAGACCATGTCCTCGAAGCTGGAGCATAGTTTGTAGTTACGGATAGGAAGCTCTGGTTTTGATGCATTCCCTATGACAGAGAATGGATGTAAATGGATGTGGCCTTTCTTCGTCTATTCCAGGTTCTATCTTGCCAACGGGGGAAATGGCAATTATGAATAGAAAATCATTAATATAAAGGAAAATATTGTAAAACTGGACACATTATGTAATCTTTGTTTCATTTAAACCCTTTTTCAATCTCTTTTGGATTGTTACTCACTTTGCTATATAACATTTTAGTGACTTGCAGTCATCCTATCTTTTTTCTATTTAAAGCATTTCATTCTTTTTCAGACTTTTTACACAGGAAAGTAGCAGGTTACCTTTACTTATATTTGCACAGTATCACAGCACTTACTTTTCCTGATTACTTTACTTTGAATGAAAAAACTGATAAATTTTCTTTTTCAAAATTGAAGAAAGAAGATCCTTTACTTCTCACAAAACTGATACTGTAATTCAGAGGGTACCTGATTAAATATAACTGCATGATGAAGGTTAGTGATACAGTAATATTATTAACAGAGTATGTTTTCTTTTTATTAATTATTTATAATTCTAAGTTCCATAAAACACCTACTTATCTTTGAACATACATCACCCTTTATCAACTGCTTAAAAGTGATAATGGAAGTAAAGAACTGATGACAAGGCACTAGACACATGTGATTATTATTTCAAATCCAGCTTCTCTAATTTTTGCCTGAGGTATTTAAGATTTCTATCTTTATCATGCAGATAAGTCTTGGAAACATAAGGATAGAAAAGTAACCATTATAAAAAATATATTTTTACAGTATTTCATAATGTACAAAATGTATTTCCAGTATAATAAAAACACCATTAGAATTACATAATTTACAACCTATGCTTCTGTACAGATCAAGGTAATACAATAAAAAATGTAAAGTTCCATTGTACTGTTCGAATAACTTTCCTCTCACTACGTTATTCATCCTCAAACATCAAAAAAGCAACTTTATACTTAGTATAATCTTTTATGGTATACTACATTAAAACAAAAAATAAGGTTACTAGACAATATAAAGTTTTCAACGAAACAAACGAATAAAGAGGTTTCATAAAAAATTAAGTAAATGAATACATACATTTCAATCAATTCCTGAAGTAAAAACACATATATATCTAAAAAACAAATTAATTACAGTACTTTGATTTATTTTTCCAAAATCACTTTCACTGATGCTTTTATTTACTTCAGAGCTATTACATATGTAGAAAGGGTTAAGTACTTTAAGCACTTTGAATTAAAACTATCAAAATAGTTCGATTCTAAAAATATCACAATTTCTGAAATAGCAGTATTCTTCACATACCCTTTGTGCATTCTATATTCTTGTTAATTTTTTAAATGTGTATTTATAACTACCCTGAACACATATTTGAACATTAACATAACATTATGCATTTTCTAACTTTGAAGAGTTTTATGATCGACTGATATTTGATTTAGGAATTGTGTTGTCTGAGAGGGAAAACTGCTACTTGAACCTGTTCCCCTCTCACCCTAACCCACTTTTATAATCAATAAACTATTTTCACATTACAGGGACTTTTTAGACAAAACTGCAATGTAAACCTTTAATTCTGCACAAAAGAATTCTGAGATCTACATGGATGGAATCTGCAACATACATTGATTAATATTATTCTGTTAATTCTATCTAAAATCATATAATTCTGCTTTTGGTTGTGAATACATTTGCAATTATAGGAAAATTGTTTGAAAGAAAAGCAAGAGTAAATTCAAAGGTGGTTGTGTTGGAGAATGAAGGTTCCTAGTGCATCCACTTCTTGGATGATCAAAAGTCTGACCTTTTTCAAGCCCAATGGAACCATTCTTTTGAAATCTAATATTTACTAGGTTTAAGCATTGTCAGTTCTAAAGATTTAAAATTTTAAGATTACAGTATTGTGAAGTAAATTATTTACCACTATATCCTGATAATTGAACCCTGGACCATCTGTGTCTGGGGTTCGATTCTCAGGGTATAGTGGTAAACAATTTTTGTCGGATATCCCAGGGGATAGGGGAGAAAGAATACTTCCCACGTATTCCCTGCGTGTCGTAAGAGGCGACTAAAAGGGGAGG
>JAYMFT010306894.1:0-23635 GCA_038088735.1 Panulirus argus | reverse complement strand
AAATTTGTAAATACTTTCCCTGTCTGTTTTTCCCCCTTTCTCAATTCTCTCTATATTTCAATTAGGGCCCGGCCTTGGTGTGGACTTCTGTCCATGACTGGAGTCTTAAAAAAAAAAAAAAAAAAGATAAACTATTTGGTTAAGGGAAAGACAGGCTAATAAGAGATAGCATAGCAAAGGTACTAGGAGCACAGGTCCAGGATGGTGTATCTGGAATTCTGTACTGTAAAGCCAAGAATGAATCAATCTAGGCAGTTAGCAATGGCAAATATGAGTTTGAAAGAAAACTGACATTATAAAGCTAAACTTAATCAAAGAGTCTTCAGTGCCTACTGCAGAAACAAATATCCACAAACATAATGCTACACCAATCTTAATCTTTTTATTGAACATTACATAACCACTACAAAACAGAATTACTCAATATCCAGAGCTCATAGCAACGAAGAGCAAAACTGGACTTTTCTTCTAATCAATAAAATAAAAAAAGAGTAAGGCAGATAATTACTTGGTGTAGCATGATTTGGACTATTGATTTATTTTCAGTAATTTTTTCATACTTATTCACACTAGCAAGTAGCACCAGGAACAAACAAAAAATGGCCTCATTTGCTTACATCCACTCTCTAGCTGTCATGTGTCATGCACTAGAACCAGAGCCATCTATTCAAAACCAGGCCCCAAAAACCTTTGTGGTTTCCCCTGCTACTTTATATGCCCTGGTTCAACTCATGTATAACAAAATGCACAGATTTGCTCAATACCATGCATACCTCACAGCCTCCTGTAAATTCAAACCCCACAATCTCAAAGCATCTTTCACTCCATCCTTCCATCTCCTCCACAGTTTCCCAGTTTTTCATGTTCCAACCATTTCTGACATGTACAAACTTTCAGACATCCTCTCCAAATGTTGAAACTATTTCAGTATACCCCCTCCAGCTCTATCATACATATGCAATCCTCAACCTGGTTAAAAACATCTACAAAGGAATTTGACAGGAATCTAATCTGGTAAGCAAATGAATGTTCTTGGAATATTGGAGATACTGTGAAGTTCCTGGAGACTAACAGAGCAAACAAGGTCAAATAGTAAAGCAATGGCATCAGCTGAGATGGAAAACAATGATAAACTGAAGGTAAAGCAAAAGATGATTATCTTTTGTGGATAAGGAAACAAATACAGCTAAAAGTGAGAAACAAAGAAAGATAGACCAGGAAATCCCAGAATATGAAAGAAGTTATCAATGTTTGGAGAGAAACATGGTGTGTTGACAGAAAATGGGAACAAGAAAGATACAGAAATAGCAAAATTATCATTAGATTTGGTTGAAGTGAAATTTCACCTCTTGAATTTGGAAGAAAAGTTACTATAGTAAAAAGGGGAAATAAACAGAGTCCCAAGCCAAGCAGTACTAAATGTAGAAAAGCAGTTCAAACTTTGGAGAAAAGGAAAGACAACAAAAAACTGTAAGAAACAAACTAGCTCAAAAATAAGTAACAAGGGGAAATGGAAGTTAGTTATGCAGGAGTTGTAAGAGGAATGATATCACTGTAAGTCTGGAAAAGGATGAGAATAATGCAAATGAAAAGGGGGTAGTTAGGAAGACTGATAAAGTTTTATGGGATTCTGTAGACCTGAGCAAGTCAATAATTATCTCTAGAAGCAAAGAAAATAAGATAAAATTTACAAATGATAATATAAAGTAGTTTATTAAGGGCTTTACAGATAAAATTTAGATGATGAGACAACCAGGTAGAGATACTGCTGAGTTCCAGAGACTGAGAGTATGAAAATACTAGGCCTCTTAATATAACTTTCCACTGTAAAGTACGCAAGCTGCAGTGCTGCTGCACAGCTCAGCCAGGACAACGAAGAAACCAGAGTAAGGAAGACAGACAAACTTTGAAGAAAATATTGGATGATGCAAGGATGAAAGGTAGTAAAAGATCAGATGTGGAGGCCAAGGATTTTAATCTGAGTAATAGGTTTGCACGTAAAAAAGTGGTACACCAGACCAACTCAAAAGTTATAGATAATGAACAAAAAGACAATCATGAAAACAGTAAAAGAAGAAAAATTGATTTCCAAAAGTTATATGCTCAAATGTAAATGGTCTTTTTAACAAGGTTAATAGAATTAAAGATTCAATTCAAGATAAACAGCCAACTGTAATATGTCTAGGAGAAAAAGAACTTTAGGAATAATGAATTATAAGTACCGAGGATTATGGACGAAAGACTGCAAATATTAACGAAAAGGAGCTGAATTTAAGTGAAATGCAAATAAATGTAACTGCAAGTGGAAATGATAGCAGATGAGCTGACAGCTCAGAGAAAATAATAACAGTAACATATAAATACTTCCCATTCCTCATCCACTCCCCCTAGTATTTACTTTCAGCTTCTACCATTCTTCATCCAGTCTCTCCTTGTATCTTCTTACATGAGCCTCTTTCCCAGCTCACTTTCACCCATATCATGAACTCTTTCAACCTTCCCTCCAAAAAGGAGTGATAAACCCACTAGCAGCCCCTCTCAGCACATTTACACCCAGAAGCCTCTCTACAGCACTACTAATCAGGGTGCATACAAACCATTATTGCCCACTCTTGTTATCTGGTGATTATGATTTAGCTCACAGCCTGGGGTAAGTCCTAGCTACCGAGTTGGGTTTTAGGTTGACCAAACTGTTGGAGGCTGTGACCCACAAGCCTGTGTAATCACCACTGCCAAGAAGTCTGTTACACCATGTACATATTCATCCATGACCTTCTTACATGTCTCTACTGTACATCTCAAGGTTCTTAATGGCGGTAAGTGATGCACTGAATAATCATAGGCCTTGGGCATTCAAGGTACGTATTCAAATCTGCTTTAAAATTTTACAACTCTTTTTTCCTTAAATGTTTTATCTTACATGTTTCCTATTATAATTTCTTCTTTGGTACTGACCAGGGTTGTTAACCCATGATTCACTGACCATTTTCAAGATGGCCAACAGAAAAGCCTAAATGAATTCAGTAAACATCCACTACAGCATTGTTCTTCCAAGATGAAAAAACAAAACTTTTATACATTTAAGAACGTGTATGATTTCATTACAAAAACTGTACTCATGCTAGACTTAGTAACTGTGCTGCTATCCCCTTAATAAGCAAAAAATGGTCCACAGAGCAAGTGGACAACCCTATGGGGTCATATGTAAGAGAAGATTAAGAACCTCTAGTATATACAATGCTATACAGTTTAAGTGCAAGCATTAGATGGTATGAAGGTACTAATGTTCATATAAGGATTTTCAAAAAAAATCCAAAAGAATTTCTCAGCATTCTTTTATTCCTTTGTTACAGCAACAAACACTTACAAGGATACCTATGGGACTTTGGCCTTCTTGTCTGATATAATGATGCCTCCTGTTGCTGATGGTTATGAGTGAAAACATATTGAAATGAGTAATCACTCAGGATGATAATGCATTTTACTAACCAACATGTGTCAGAGGTGTACAAGTAAATTAGAAATTATTCACAAAACAGTAACTTTTAGATGTGATAAAGTATGACGAGACAAACTGAACAAAGACGCATTGTTGTCTTCATTGAAGGAAAATACAGCTACACTTCTCTGAAAATGACGATTTGTTTACAGAAACAAATGTTGTCCTGTCGTACCAGGATTGTGCTTCTGAATGCCCCCCCAATCATTTTTTGCATGTGCTGCATGACTCAATGATCTAGATAAGTAATGTAATCAACTGGTATGTCTGTGATGCCCAAAGGGACAAGACTGAAGGAGTCATACGACAGCTGAGATCAAAGAAGTTCAGCAAGCACCTACAAAAATATTCTCCAAAATGGGTGTTTCTATTAGTACATTAGCTTATGCCAGAATGAAATTTAATTAGTTAATTTTGGTTATGTTTCTCCTTGTTTGTTTCATTACATTAAGTTTCAGTCCTTCTCCGACAGTTTGTTTCATTACATTAAGTTTCAGTCTTCTTATGAAAGCTTAAGTTTGACTCCTACTAATTAACAAGTTTTAAATATTTTTACCTCACAATCTCTCTTCCTAAAATCCCTGCCCACATTGTGGACACTCTAGTAGAGGTACTTTTTTTAATTTCACTCCTGCATCTATATATGAATTACATTATTATGAGCATTTTGAGTTTCCTGATATCAAATTTTGCAACTACCATCAGAAATAAAGATAAGCAGCTAAACTCATAAATATGGGAAGTGGTGAGGAAAACTGGAGTGAACTAACGTAAAAGTAGGTTAAACGTGAGGAAAATCAATATTCTAATCAAAATATACCAGACACACCCAAAACTGTGCATCACATCAACAGCCTTAAAAAATATATGAACAAACAGATGACAGACAGAGTCACCATTCATGCCCCGCCCAATTTACCCATAGTGAGCCATTCCATGATGTTCACAGTAGTGGACCGCAATAATGTTGGTGCATTTCTTCAGTTAAGTTCAAGTTTAAAAACAAGATTACATATTTAGAGGAAATGTACAGACTCTGTATCTCTAGCAGAAGTGATCTGCATCTGGGAGGCATTATTTTTTCCTGTGATAATGAATTGGATAGTAGGATGAGCTACGATGACCCAAGGAAAATGTGGGATAAAACTTTTACACTTCTAGAAATCCACCGGGAGAGTTTTACACTCATGTATGCCCTGACGCTAAGTTATACAGATGTTAACGTCTCTATTCCTAGGTACGTATGCACAAACGCGCGCACACACACACACACACACACACACACCTTGTACATTTACTTGAATGAAATTCAGCCAATCAATGTGCCACTGATATGCAGTAATTATATCATATCAAGGTGAACCTAAGCCCCTTAGTGAAGTAACGTGAGGTTTTCATAGGTTCTCATGATTTCTGTAAGTTTCAATCACGTCCGTTCGCCATACGTTTTCCCCGATCTTCATAGCCCTCCCTACAACATAAGAAGAAAAATATAAATAATACTTTGTTCTCTACATTGTCTATTACCAGCGTTACTTTGTTTTCTACATTGTCCACTACCAGCATAACAAAACAGTCATTTTAAGGTGTAAGGTAGGTACTTCTGTGGTGGCACTTAACACGTGTCACACACCTGTATCTAAATAATATTAAAAGTACTGTTTGTCATCGTCTCTTTTCTACATCGAGACATTGAAAAGACACACGGCACGCAATTTACCCCTTGAGAACGACGATGCGACCCTTAACGTATTAAAGTACGACCAGGATACGTCAACCTAATCACAGTGCTTATGGGTCATACTGTCGTTATGGTTCGTACCTTCCTGATTTGTAAATTTTCAGTACGAAATACGTCACTCCTCGACAATGCCTTGGATGCCACACAACCACCAACACCTGTCGTCACCACCATTAGCATCAAGGCACCAATGCCACAAATCAGTTGTTACTTCCAAACTTACCACTTTCCCCCAAACACACGAGATCCTTACCTCCGCTTTATCTCCTTCTCGTAGGGCTTGAGGAGGGGGTCTCTCCCGAACAGGTCGTTCAGCTTAGGCACCTCCACCCTCATGGGGTCCACAATATCTAACATTGTGGTAACTGAGACCCCGAAAACCTGTTGTGCTAGTGCTGTCTAGACTTTGATGTAAGGGGGGAGAAGAGGGTGGGCGGGGTGATGAACTTGATAACGTCTTCCTTTCCCCCGCCACTATCTGTGCTTGTCACGTGTATATTCCCTCACATATATCTTCAGCCGGCCTTTGGGTACTGCCCGGCGTTTATCTTACTGGCGTTACGTAATCCCAGGGCCGGTATGGAGTGCCTCTACCTACACTACCAGCACCAATGGCAGGACCAACCTGGCTCCTATCACGCTCCAGCTGCCTCGCTGCCGGTAATACAGCACAATCGCTGCCACGCGTACGATTCCTCTGCATGTCTCCATAAAAGAAACACTGTTAATTAAATATGTTAACTGAATGATACTCCAACTAATACCAAGGAGCAATTACTTGAAGAATGATGACTAATCTCGTTACCTATTAATGCATTTATGTACGACATCAAGGAGTGTGTGTGGGTACACACGTCAGCCGTCTCTCCCACTTGCAAATCACGTGTACAAATGTCTGGATAGATATGTTGTAACTATCTCTAAATTTAGACTAAATCTAGTCTTGCTTGCAAAATCATATGTATTTGGAATATTGATGATAGTTAAGGCACTCCGACAAGAAGGGCACCTACATATGGTTTTTATTTTACGGAATAATTGTCTATGCTCTGTCAAGGGCAAGTATTAATGAATCTTATTCATAAATAGGCGTAAAGCTTGCGCGTGACCACCAGCGGGTGATGTTAATCATATGGAAGTTTCTGGGATGAGAAGGTCCTACACAAGGTTAAAAGTTCGCGCAAATACTTGATCAAGGTCAAAGTTAACGAGTTCAGAAGGTTTTCAAGGTTAAAGTATAGGGCATTTGATGTCCTTGAATCATGTTGAAGGTTACAAGTATGGCAGTTCTTATTCAAGGTCAAACGTATATTCTAATTTTCAATATTAAAGTCAAAACACAAGATATTGGAAGTTTGTAGTAAAACGAAGTCAAAATTCACGATTTCGGGAACTTGTATCATAACTTTTTTCTTTCGTTTATTTATCTCTTATCTTACCTCTTTATCTACCAATATCTCCTTTTTTCAATGATACTTCGCAAGGTCTATAAACGGTCTATACATGTACGTATATATGCAGTCTATATATGTAAGTACGTATTTATTAGGTTCCCAGTTGCTGTGAGGAGAAGTATAGTTTTAACGATGCACAATACCTTGATTCATCAAGTGACACTTATTCCTCCCCAGAATGAACACATACCTTCATTTTTTGTTTCTATACTTTTTTCTTCTCAAGGTTGTTGTTCTCTTTAATCTTCTGCGTTTCTTGTTTTATTCTTAGGCAGTTATTACTTGACTGCATGACACTCACACACACGCACACACACAGATACAGTGTGGTGAAGTGGCTAATTACTGACCATGAGTCAGCAAAGGTCCGCCAAGGGTTTGGGTCTACATGACTTTAGTTCTAATATCGTTTAAATGTCTGTCTTCCTCCGGGGTTAAGTTGATGAATGGGTTCCTGACTCAAGCTAGGGTGTGTATGTGTCCATACAAACACAGGTTAAAGACATGGGAGACTTATACATAATGTTTAATCAACTGTTGTAAGTGACAACAAATCACAGACCACCGCGTTGCAGTGAGTCAGCTCTATAGTTGCTGTTGAGCTCTCTTCCCTTGCCTAAGTTCCTATTTCATTCTACCACACGTACTCATAGGTTACAGGCATTCAGTCCACAAACACACACACAGACACATTCTTTCCGCCATACACATAACGTATGACTTGTGACTCACACGACTCCGAATTCACTCTGAATTTTCCAGTGGTGAGCGCTATGCGATAGTTCGAGGTGGGACTCCGCGAGAATAGAATTCTCCCCTCCCCCCACCCCATCTCCGAATCAACCTTTTCTTTCATCGAGGAAAGATGATATTATGAAGAAAGCTTAGAAGGAGACCTGAGAAATATGATGACTATATTTTATATGAATTTAGTTTATACCTCGAGCGCGAGGGTACGACCCTTGAGCATGACGACGCGACCATTTAGCACAATGGCACGACCCCTTGGGTACGAATGTCCTGGCCTTTAACCTGAGACTTAAGGGTCAAGTCAAGGCCACATCATCATACTCAAGGGTTGTAGCGTCGGGCCTAAGAATCGTACCGTAGTGCTTAATGGTCATACCATTAACTTCAAGGGTCGTATTGCCGTGCTTAATGGTCGTATCGTCGTGCTCATCGTCCCATTACGAACTTAACATCTTCCTATAGCGGCGGCAGACACCATCATTATCCCTCAACACATATCACCATCTTCGTTCATTATTAATCCCTTTAACTCATAATCACCAGCAGCACCAGCTTTGTCTAGCAAAGTTTCCCATTTAAAACCATCCACAAAGACAAAGCTCTGTAGGGTTCAGGTCAGTGACAACCCGTTCTCAGGTGACAACATTGGTACGGGTTCGGGTGTACGTGCTCGGGAAGCCATTACTGACACAGGCCGGCCTTTCGGTACATGTAATGTGATATATATATATATATATATATATATATATATATATATATATATATATATATATATATGTGTGTGTGTGTGTGTGTGTGTGTGTAAGTGTGTATTGTGTAATGTGATACATATCTTTGCCCACCGATATCTTATAATGAAATAAAACCCTAAATAAATTCACTCGCGATACTTGCCAGTTGCTGATGGTATTATTGTGCAGGGGTACCTAGTGACAGCACTTGGATCCCGATTCCTCTATCAAGGAATAAAGTATTGAAACTAACTAAAAATAAATTCATTGGTGCTGAAACGCAATTCCTGCCTATATATTCTTTTTTCTAAATGTCACTCGTTCCCCTGTTCAGTTTCAAAACACCACAATTTGTCCTTGCAATAGCATAAACATGTTGAGCATAATCATATCCTTCACTCTATCCTGGACACATCATAACATTACAAAATCTGCTTCCCTATAGCTGCCGTAATCACATTCTCGTGAACAGATATTTCAGGGATATAGAACTCTTAGTCGCCTTTATTTGGAGAGCAGCTCCACCTTTTTATTGGCTGCTGCTTACAGTTTCTGTGTGGGGACTGGCTACACGAGCATTGACCGTTGTGATGCCTCCTTCTTATGTCGAACAGTGAAGTTGTGGAACTCTTCTCATTTTCTTCCCTTTCTTGAACTAATCAGTTCAGTTTCAGTTTTAATACTTTATTCTTTGATAGAGGAATCAGTGGCATAAAGCTTACTTAAGATTTCGTTTTGCCATGTCATGTCGGAGGCTTTTTCCAAATCTTAAGAAAACTCCAAGAAAGAAATCTTTATTTTATTAACAAAAGTTTACGAAATGTTATTTCTAAATTTATCATTCTGTGTTTACAGAATGCATACTGTTGGTCAATTAGTAACTTCTGTTATTCTAATAAGAAATAAACTTTTTTTGACCATTATTTCAACGAATCTATAAATACAACTTGTCAAAGCAATACGTTAATTACTGGCTCCTCCCACATCATAATATATTTTCTGATTGAGTGCCTTATACATAATCATCACAATGCCTTCTAAAGCTCTTAATTTGTAAAAGTGATGTTGTAAAATTCAGTTATTCTTACTCTCACACATTTACTAGCTGTACAAGAAATACAAGAAGAAACTAGAAAATAGTCTAAAACCCAGCAATGGACGTCTACACAAACATATATTTGGTGACTTGGACCTTCCAAAGGGTCCAGATAACCTAATGAGTTACCACGTTTTAAAAACTATAATTCTCAACGAATTTCTATAGTGCGTTTTCAGAAATGGAACCAGTATAATCTGGCAGAGTTTTAAATCTCCCAAAATACTGAGTCAACCCAAGCCAGTATAACGTTTTAAAGAACGCCATTCGTTATTACTAACTATACAATCACATATAATGTGAATTCTTACACCTAATCACATGTTCGTACTTAATTAACAATTCTATTCTTTTACCATGAAGAACATTAATGAAAATTATCTGCATTATCTTACAAATTAACACATATTTACATATCACAAGTTCTGTTCAATATCTTACATCCAAACCTAGCTATATATATCAGTTTGCGGAGGTATATTGTTAAGTCACTCATTCATAATTTAATATATACATTATCATTCACATTTAACGGTAAAAATGAAGTAAACTCAGTCCTTCCAGAGAATGTGTATCACTAAACTCTTCATAAGTCTGTCTCTATGAGCACCTTCGAGCGCGGGGACACACTGTACAACTCGGGGTCTTCTATCACCTCCAGAGTCTTTATTTGAATCGCTTCATTTGCCAATCTCCTCTGTTGCTTCGCTTTCAATCTCTCCACCTGTAACTTGAGGAGGCCTGTGATTTCAGAGAGCCATTGCCTTCTCGCGTCCTTTGTGGACATTCGGAAAGTATACGTTCTGGTTTTGTTCGCTGCTGTTCGTACTTCGAGCTGAAATGAGTATTCGTCCGGTATCGGTCCGAGACCCACGGTGTCCATGCGAATGGCGTCTACGTAATGGTAAAACAAAGGACGCGGCTCCAGCAGGAGGACCATAGAGTCTAATAAGACTATGTGCAGGTCCTGTCTGATGACTTGGCCTGTAGAGCGCACTCTAGCGTGCCCCACCAGTAGTGCAGGTCCAAACTCGTCGAGGTCGAAAGGGGCGCCGCTGATCGTCTCCGTCAAGAGGATAGTGTTGGCGTTCGCCACACATTCCCGCAAGATAGACAACGCCGACTCAAGTATCCTCTCCGTCTCGTCGTTGGTCTGCATTCTCATGAGACACTTCATGTACGAGGCAAAATGTTTTATTGGAAATAAATAGTTCGTTTCACTTATGCCTCTCATCTGGTCATCAATCCTACACCGATCGGCGAAGTAGTTGGAGTACAGTTCCTTCAGCTTCTCAGAGCAATCAACGAAACACAGAGCAACTTCCTCTTTCTTCCCTGAACTGACCGCCTTCTCCAGTAGAGGAAGGAAAATGTCAGAGTGGAACGCGTACAGATGACGCAGGTGGCCAAGCAAGCACACAGGAGGCTTTTTAGATTCTTCATCGAAGAAAGATGCCAGTTTTTCATTTATACATCCAATATATTTACCTTCCTCGTCTGCCAGAGTTCTTAGCAGGCCGTGGTGACTGTCTTCTGTCTCATCTTTCAATTTTTCCCCTCTGTAAAGACTTTCTAGTTCAGGATAGATCGTCCAGATGGACAAGGGCGGCCCAATGTCCACGTTCCTCCACCTGCTTAAGCTGCTCTCGCTGTCGGATGCGTAGCCACTGTGCTGCCTCACGGGCGCCTGGCTCCTCCCCGAGCCACTCGAGTTCTTCTTGATGGCTGTGCGTCGACCTGACCACGACGTATTGCTCTCCCTCCCTCCCGACCGGACGTTATCATCGTCCGGAGCATCCGCGTCGTTGACGCTCAATTCCGAGACGCTTCGGTTCATCCTATCGGCGGACTGGCCACGACGCACCTTGCTGCGCCTTCCGCTCAGCCGAAGTTCTGACTCACCCTCGATGAAACTATTCCTCGGGGTCGATGGCTGAGATTTCTCCTTAAGGACACCTTTCAGGTCGTTAATCCACAGCTGCTGCATGTTGATATTTTTGGCCTTAAACGTGTAGTGGACGACCTGTCCCCTCGGGCCATTCCTGACTTCCAGGTTGAACAACACTCCTCGCTCCTGCTTTCCTAACGCAACCTCGTCCATTCGGAAACTGGTGATGTATCGGTAGTTCCTGCCGTCGGATATGGTGAGCAGGATGAGCGCCTTCAGCACAAGGACGTGGTAGACTCGACGAGGTAGGTCTCCACCCCTACGAAGCTTGAGGTCACTGTGACGAATCAAGTTCCCGTAATTACTCAGGTCGAAGGGCGATCCAGTCACGGCTCCGAGGAAGAGCTTCGAGTCAGCCTTCTTCAGGGGAACTTTGAGGACGTCGATTGCCTTCTGTAGGGCGTTCTTCTCCTCTCTGTTGGTACACTTTTTGTAGAGAGTCTCGAGAGTGAGAACGTAGTAGTGAAGTCGCATTCGGGGCTTCCTCAGCTTCTCCGGCAGCTCAGACATGCGGCTCTTGAAGTAATCTTTGTGTGCGTGAAGAATGCGGTCCACCGTTGGGATGTTTTCCATAAAGTAAACATAATTCTCGTAGTCTCTTTCATGCATTACTATTGCCTCACTCAGCCACTGCAGGTCATGGCTGCTCTTTTCGAACTCGGCGTGTAGTTCGGTGTGCAACTTGATGAGCGCTTTGACCTGCATGAAAAGAAGCGTCAACTTCTCGCGAATGAACTGCGGTGTCTCCGCATCAGCCAGGCGTTCCCTATCCTCTTCGAGGCTCCGGATGGACTTGAGGAAGTCTGCATCGGTGTCCACAAAGAATCTTACCTCGGCCTCGATAATGGATGCATTCGACTCCATAGACGAGTCGCTGGTTCTCGACACTGCATCCGCGGCATTGTCATCGTACAGGCGTTCCTGGACGTTGGCATCCAGACCCATATTTTCGTAATATTCTCCTGAGGACTTGCTGTCTGTGTCGTCATTGCTCGTGTACTCCTCGTCCGTGTCCGAGTCGTTTGATGAGTCCGGTTCGGACGTCGGGGATTCGGTAGCCGCAGGGGTCGCCTCCGTCCTCTCGCTGGGTCGATCAGCTGCAACTGCTTTCCTATGGGAGGTGTTGGCGGTGGTGAGGGAGGCGAATATGGCTGTGAACTTCTTGCCCATACCTCGACCCCAGGACGATTTGGGCTCCTTATTGAAGGGCACAAGCAACTCATTACTGCAAAGATCAAATCATCACGTTATTTCTGAAGTTATAAGAAAAATCTGAAATGTAAGAGTTTATTATGCAAGTCCTGACACAGAAGGGGCCATCAAAAAACAAATAAACAAATTAGCAAGCCTAGTCAAATCATCTCTATAAATGTCAACTCCATTGACAATATCATGGTCTATCATGAAAGCTATAAGTAGGAAAATATTGACATATTTAATTCGAATCACTTAAAATGCATTTTTTCAAACAAATGTATAAATATAGTTCAAAATCTTACTAAATTACGGTAAAAATTTCCCTTTACATATTTGTTTATTCTTTCAAACCAGCATAAAGATAGTGAGGGGTCGTACCTGTGGTATGCAAGAGGATACTGTATGACTTCGGGTGGGAAGAAGGATAGTAGCTGCTCCACGCCCTCCTGCGATAGCATCTGGAGCACCACAGCTGCGCGGCCGAAGCTGTCACTCCGGCTGATGTAGACGACCCTTAAATGGTTCTCCTCCACGGGCGTGGCGATGATAACGTCACTGACGCGGTGTTTGAGGACGACCTCATTTCCTTGAAGGACCTGACACCTCTCCTGTTCCACCCTGACCACTACCTCCCGCAGGGCGTAGAAACTGTCTACTTCACCGATGTGCTGACGTCGTTCCTCCAGGAACTCTTCGTTCTCTTCGCCCTCGACGTCGCCGTGCACGACGGCCCAGTGGGAGACGTTGGCGACTCTGGCTCGCAGCTCCTGAGGCAGGCGCCGCAGGGGCAGTTTGACCTCGGCAACGCCCAGCAGCACACACGTCACACAGCTCATGCCTGGAAATGACATTTGTTTATTTCAATGCATCTGCCAAATTAGCAAAGTGAATCAATGGTTGCAAGTATATGAGAACGTTGAATATGTCTTTACAACCCTTAAATACGAC
This sequence comes from Panulirus argus, assembly GCA_038088735.1. Classification (NCBI taxonomy): domain Eukaryota; kingdom Metazoa; phylum Arthropoda; class Malacostraca; order Decapoda; family Palinuridae; genus Panulirus; species Panulirus argus. Next base: position 10,271 of record JAYMFT010306894.1, on the reverse strand, counting down.
TTAACGACCCTTGAGAATAACAGTACGACCCTTAGGTATGATAGCTGAAGGATCGAGCCGTCGTCCTCCAGCGGTTCTGTTTTCAAAACCTAAAACAAAATAATATCAAGCTTTTAGATGTTCTAAGAATTAGCCCTAATGTTTAAAGCCTAGTAATGCTGCAAAATGCTATATTTGAATACTTCTTTTATTATAAGGTAATCAAGAGACGTGTGGCTTAGTCATGTACCCCAGTCTATCGTGATATAACAACTGGTATGGGCGGTTGGACCACCGCTCTGGTGTCTAATCTACATATATAGATATCCTGTATTTGTTTGCTATCCATATTCAAACCCACACCAAAAAAATTATTGTAAATTATTATTATAATTATTATTATCATTATCATTAATATTATCATCATTATTACTGTTAAGGCAATATGAATTTGTCTACACTCTCGTTCATCCCACAATGTATATCTATCTCTTTTTTTCTCACTAATTTCTAGTTTTCCTGGTTTACTATTACCCTTCTTGCTCTTGCAAATTCTTAAAGCAAACCTCGTCCTTCTGATATTCTATTTTCTCATTCAAGGAATTGGCAGATATCTAAAGCAAGATACAGCCGGGATTCTTTTGCAAGTTTTCCTCTGCTTCCTGGACAGAATTATATGCAGTGGTTCGTATGCCAAAACGTTACATAAATTTCTTTGCGTACGCACCACGCCATTGCACGTGAAGGGTAAGGCCCCAGCCGAGAAAAAAAATAACAATCAAAGAACTATTTCCTGGGTTAAGAGAAAACGTTGAAATAGTTCAGCATATGTTTTTTATAAGATGACATTTCTAGCCTATACTTTGGACGGTATTTAGATGTATTAGCATAAAGTAACTGTGCCCATGATTTGTTGCAGTTGGTCAAATCAACGACAGGCTGTTCCTAATAAGTTTGGCTCAAATGTCGAGTGCTGAATTTTCTGAATACCCGGGAAATCTTAAATTCACAGGTACTGTACGACGCCTGCTGAAGGAAAAAAAAATGTTGAAAAGAAAAGGTATTACCGAGTTTGGCCACTGCTAATAAACAGATTCGTGAGAAAGAACATGTTCCAAAGTGAACAATTAAAGAGCTCTCTTCCAGGTGTTACGTAGACAGACATCTAAAAACAAACAAGTTCACGGCTTCGTAGAATCTCGAAGCAAACAGTTTCAGCAGAACAAACATTAGAGCCTAGCCTGGCGACCGAGAGAGGGGGGAAGACCGCGCCGCAAATACCACACAAACCCGGACATTGCGGTGACGTAAGATACCTTGACGTAAGGTGACTCGTGTCTGGCAGCTGGCTAGGAACAACGCATGACTGGGTTGGCTGCGTCTTCAGTGAATGAAGAGATGATATAACATCAGATTTTACTTTTATTCAAAGAAAATGTCAACGAGGACTTATTACGGTAACAATGGTTGGCCACTAGGTATATTCATGCATGATCTTCATATTCTTTACTAAAAATGTCGTCTCTGTAAAGAGTATTCATGGACCTATACAAGTTTCTAGTCGATTACAATAAAATTTTTCTTGAGATGTATAAACTGGACGCTAATCATGTCTGCACTATAGCCATATTTTTCTATATCTGTACTCACTTTATTTTATATGGAAAGCGACAGGTTATTGAACAACTGAAACAATGCATAAAGCCTTAGAAATGTGACGGTAAAGCGATTCTTTGACTATGCAAGTAAATTATTTCATGGCTCATTTTACCTAGCAAGATTAGACATATATTTTTCTTCTTATTTTCACAAACACCTGAACTTCCAAGGGAACAAAATCCATTTGATTTCTCCAGATATCGTGCAATATAATTCCCTAAATTACCTCGCATTATATGTTTTTACATGTCTCTGCAGCATCTGTCGGCGACAGAAAATTTTGTCACCGACAGATATGGCACAGGACAACCTTGTGGCCAGTTAACTGTCTAGCCACACATTCAGGATTTAAATGTGTAGTTTTGTCCTGCACAGTTCAGACTGAATGATAAATTGAGTGTGTGCAGCTGCTTAATCTTAACCTTTTAAGATAGACGATACAACTCAAAGGGTTACAAGTCTTGTAACATCAGATTACTGCAATAATTCCTGACCATCTTCTACCCTTCGACTGATGCCTGGCTGCTGTTCCCCAACCTCTACTTTGTTCATTTCCTTCCCTACCCATATTAATCAAAATATTCTTCTCTATTTAGCCTTTACAATTGGTACTGACCTTCTAACTTCGTTATAGAAGCTGCTGTAACACGAATGACACTTAAAAATCGTGGAATTTTAACCTCCCAATCTTCCTTCTCATAAAATAATTGTTTATTGATGGGCTGGAACAAGTCTTAACTCAATCTCCGTGTTGTTTTTGTCCAGTCTGTTTCAAGCGTAGTCTCCTTTTTCAGCAATACGGCAAATATCTGAATAATAATCATGCTTTATATCTTGAGCAGAAAAAGTCTGGATTTAGAGAACACCAAGAAAACATACCTGTGGAACTTTGTTGGTAATCTAGCTCTCGCGTAAATGATGAAGCACTGATGACGCCAGTGATGTAATGATAACCACTGATGACATAGACGAGAGACGTAAACCTCCCTCGCTCAAGACAAGGCACGGGGTTGCTTGCCGGTAACCGCCATAGTCACACTGTAAAAAAAAAAAGAAAAAAAAAAGAAAAAAAAAATAGATTCCATTAAGCCGGTGTTGGCGAGCAGCCACCTGGGTCGTTTATAACCCCGGGGGTCACGTTGCTAGGTGAAGTATTTTTGTCTTTTCATGATATAGGGCGTAAGCCACCACTGTCGCTTGGAGGTGAAACTATCTCCGGCTATATATATATATATATATATATATATATATATACATATGCTTTGTATACGTGTGAATACCTAGCAGAGTGGCTTAAAGTATATACAGTTCTGATTATTTTTCTAACCTAACCTAACCTAACGTAACCTAACGATGTCTGACTTAATGCTGTCAAGTAGGGTAGTCAGGTGCAAGTGAAAAAAAAAGGAAAAAAGAAACTAGGTATGATGCACTATATAGAAATGTCATGCCTATATGATTTTTGACAGCCAGATGAAAAATGGATTATTATATGACATGATGGAGTATTTTGCATTCCTGCCACTTGGGTGTCAGGTGTGATGACTGATACTGACACTGATAGGCTATTGGTAATTGTACACCCTGCTTAGAAATGAACATGCATGTATTTAGCACAATTGTTTGTAGGTAAACAAATTAGTGGGTAATAGATTACCTGAAGTGCTCAGACTCGTCATTCACATGTTCTCTTTTTATGTTTTGGCACAGCAGCCAAACATTAGCCAAACTATCTCAAGATGTCTTCATCAGTGACTGCAATTTTATGGTGTAGCACTGTGGTGGGGATGATCAACTGATAAAATAAAACATACATCCAATTTAACTACCACATTATCATGTATGCATGATCTTCATATAGCTGTTTGATCCCTATTTTGTTTATCTTCACAGCGCTTCCACCTTACGCCATCTTGCATTGCTGAAATATTCATAATCAATTGTTTGTCTTGATTCTATGTCTTGCACTCCCGCTACTTTTGTACAAAAGTGTGTGTCAGACATTACGTTGTCACTTATAAGTCTGTCTATGAGCACAATCTTATATGCACGGTAATAACCTCAAGAATAATACACCATATATACTTTATATCTATACTATAGGTGTCCCATGTGAAGACGATCAATCGATCGAATTTTTGACAATTTCTTGAAAAAAAAAAATTCATATTGATTCGGGAAAAATCTATTTTTTGTAAGTTTTAAACGATGGAACGTTATTTTCTTTTCTTTACTTATGTATTAAGCAAATGCAAATATCACGGCTTAGAAATATCTGTCATTTGATAATTTTTCCCCTTAAAGCAGTAGTAGGTACAAGAAATTCTAGAAGGTACAGCTCTTTAGTATATGAACTGCTTTGTAACTAAACCACATTCACACAGTGAAGTGGTGTTGAGATACAGCCTGAGACAAAGGAGGGGAATCCATCTGGTAAGTCTGGCACATTTTGGTTTTGTTATCTTAGCACTGCATGTGAAATTTTATTCGTTTGTTGAGTAGGAAAAAGAGACGACCAAAATGTTATTTCATATACCGGCAACTATGTTAAGTCCTCGGAGGCGTTGCCGGACATTGCCTGCTTATGGTTACGCCTCAAGTGAAAAGTTACTTTTGAGTAGCTGTATAAGTCTTTTTTTTTTTTTTAATGAAATCGAGAAACTTTTCTCTTCGAAAGGAACCCATGATGAGTTACAGACTTCTCATTATAGCACTGGGGGTTATGATAATTATCAAAGCAAGACGTGTGTGCTGAGAGCTCTGCGTTAGCGCAGCCATTTTGGTTAAATCTCGCTGTAGGAACTAGTAGGTCGGCAACACTCTCTCTCTCTCTCTCTCTCTCTTTCACATGAGCCCCAAGCATAGGGAAAGTGTTTGTAGTCTTAAAATTATCTTTAACACCCGAAGAAGGTGTTACACAAGATTTTACGGTTGGTGGATGTAACTTGACGTTGACGGCCTTAATGACCCTGGTACTTGATAGGCCTACAGCCCAAACAACCAACCAAACAACCTCTCTCTCTCTCAGCAAGTGTTTACACCGCTAGATGGATCATTAAAAGCCATCTTCGAGACTGGATCATCGTCAAGCGAAAAAAAAAAAAAAAACTACAGCGTCGTCAGGCAGCTCCTCCTCCCTCCTCACCTTAGTGGAATCCGGTCGACTTTTTTTGTTCCCGTGTGGAACGCAGACCCGAAGCTGCAGCAGATCCATAAATGTGGGGTGCGGCCCCTCTGTTACATAACCGTCACCGGGGTCTGCGAGGTTAACGGCCGTTTATTTCCCTGTTTTTCCATCGTTTCGGGAGCGAATTGCAGCGTGCTGCTGTTTTTTGCGTCTCCTACTGAAACAGCTGTTGATGCCTCTACAAAAACACATCAGTGCTGGGCATTCGCAAAGTTATTTGTTACTGTTTATGTAATGCGTCAGAAAAAGTTCCCTTGAACCTTACTCGACTCGTGAGCGGCCTGAGGTTGTTAGTGACGGCGTCTTGCCAAAACCAGCAGCTGATGGGTATTTTTTAAAGTCGTTAAGATGGGTTATTTTCGAGTGAATGTTACGTAAATTTTTCGCAAAGATGGATATGTTTACAGTGCCATCATAGAGGGATACTTATGTAATAAAGACTTGAATACTCAGTAGTATTTAAGTTTTTCAAACATATAAAAGACCTATCAGTTTTTCAATCTCTTGACTGAACTGAATTGCAATTACATCGTGTTTTAATGAGATGTGATGAGATGGGTGAATAAGTTAGGCACTACACTGACTTGCTAATGCATCGGTTACTTTTAGCACAACCTCAATATGGGAAAGAGGCTGCCATATTTCCGCCCATCCAATTTGCACTTCTTGATAAGTAATTAGCAAAGGTTTTTGCTTCATGATAACAATAAAGATAAATATACAACCATTAACGGAAGAGTGGTCACCTACGTGATTTCTCATACTAAACAACAAAAAACACAAAATGGATGGAAAAACTGGTCAAAGTACGCAGCTCTGATATATCTGCCAATATTTTTGTTTTACCTTAACAACTGTATCACAGAGATACAGTAATATTTAATGAGTCGACAGATAAGTGCGACCAATCACTAACCTTAAAGCCAGTTTGTAATGGTGGATCTGGGAAACATGCAGAAATGGGAGAATGAAGGAGAAACCTAAAAATCTGTACCAGTAAAACTAGTTTAAGTATCACAAGGTGTCAGGAAATCGTGGGAAGTCAGTCCCCAGGTGCAGTGTACCCAGTGTCACAGTATGAGACTGTACGTCACCTGAGATTGTCTTCCATTTTTTTGTATTATTCCAAAGACTGAGTTCTTCCTGGCTAGGCTACTTGAGATGTTCTAGCTTTAATACTACTACTACTACTACTAATAATAATAATAATAATGATAATAATTTTCGGTCACGTAAATTACATGAAAATTTTGCGCACTCACACATATAGTAATAAAATATTCATCTAGAGATATCACATTCATATATTCATCATCATCATTTATCGCATACCTAAACGTATATAGATATAACAAATACAAGGGATATAACCATTTAAGTCTTCAAGCCTTAAGAGGCCGGGATTATGTTAGTTCAAGCCTAAATTTTTTATAAGTCGTTTGCTAGTTTGTGCAAAAGATCTTACAGACCTTCTTGATACATATTTCGATTATTTTATTTCTTTTTTCCAGATGGCTTCATTTAATAATTTTGGTTTAATGAATGTGTTGAGTCTTTCGGAATTACTTTACATCTTTGAATAGGATACTTTTGGTCTAGTTCCTGAAATGACGTGATATTCATAACCTTAAGTTTTACACAATTATTGATTGTTTTGGGCATGCACTAACCTGTGGAGTTAATAGAGTGTTCATTTTGTACTTTATCTAAGGATATATTTTTTTAATACATTTTAGATAACAACATAACTGACTATAGCTGTTCTATTGTAACAATTTGATAACCTAGCCTAACCTAACCTAACCTAATGCTGATCTTTTGTGGTAAAAGGGACAACCTAACCCAATCTAAGGCTGTTTTCTTGTCACACTATGTTAACCTAGCTACAACGTTATCAAATCGTCTCATAAAACATAAATATAACAGTACAAGGTTAAGTCCCGAACTATAACAGTCGGAGAACCCACTTTAATCTATACCTAGGCTGTTTTCTCTCATCAATTGTAAAGCTAACCAGTTCTAACCCAACTTTACTTAATCTAACCTAATCTAGCTAGCCTAGCCGAACTGACTTTATCCTATCTCGCTGGATTAAAAAGATCAAGTTGAAAATCTTCAGAAATCAGATGCACTGCATGTTTGAAGTATGCAAATTAGCATATTGTAAATCCAATTTCAGAGCGGGCACGATGAGAACTACTACAACGGGGGACACATAGGGCATAGTTCTCCCTGAAGGCCTTGGAAGCGCAGGAGGCCGATGAAATATCATTATCATTTATATTATTATTATAATTATTATTATTTCAATAAACATTATTATCATAATCATTATCATACAAACTCAGGACTCCTGGGAGACCTTGCAACTCCAGAGTTTATTTCAGTTTATTTAGGGACAGGATGGGCTCCCCTGAAGCGGGAATTTTTTTTTTATACATATTCGCCATTTCCCGCGTTAGCGAGGAAGCGTTAAGAGCAGTGGACTGAGCAATAGAGGGAAAATCCTCACTTTGCCCCCTTCTCTGTTCTTGCTTTTGGAAAAGTTAAAACAGGAGGGGAGGATTTCCAGCCCCCCGCTCCCTCTCCTTTAAGTCGCCTTTTACGACACGCAGGGAATACGAGGGAGGTATTCTTTTTTCCTATCCCCAAGGATGATATATACGTGTGTGTGTATATATATATATATATATATATATATATATATATATATATATATATATATATAAGACCAGTCTACACACAGCTGGGGAAACAAGGAACAGTTGCTCTGAGAAACTTGGAAAGGTTTACTAGAACGGTATAGTGACCAGTCCCTTTCCACCTGACAAAGGACGTCAGGTCAGCTACTTCCTTGATTTTGCCACATTACAAGTGAGGTTTCATTAATATGTTATCTCTTCATACATGCCTTATTTCGTGTTTATGGCGCTGTTCCCTTTGATAGGAGAGGATTCCAACAATAAACTTTTCTATAAATGATACACAAGGGGAAAGAATTTTTGACTCCCACCTCCACTGCACTGGACGCGAATAATGTATACGTTTGAATAATGCGTTTGATTCTGTGGCTACCCTTTCAGAATATTTTATGCCGTTGAATCATATCCTTTAAAGATTTCTCATACCATACGGAAAACCTTAATAAAGAACAGATAATCATCTAATGAAAAATAAGGGTCTACTCTGTTCCATATAAAGTCTGTAATAAGATGTATATTGACCAAACGGGTAAATCTATAAAAGAACAGGATTCAGGAGCACAAATATTCTGTAAGGACAGTCTCGGAATCAAACGCAATATTCAAACATATAGATCATTTACATCCAATGAATTGGAGGCGGGGAGGGGGAGTCAAAAATTGTTTATCCTTATGTATGTTATTCAGAGAGAGGCTTATTGTTTGTTTACTCCTTAATAATCCCTGTTCACTTATTAGTTTCGGTGTTAATTCTCTTTTCACGAAAGTTTAAGTACACGACTGGTTAAATTACATTAAGGGTGAGCTATGTAAATTAGAGCTTCCGTTCAGTAATTGTGTATATCTCAAACACTGAATTATGTATCATGGACAATATTTTTACAGTTAATGGAAAATTTTACAAACAAGTATTTGGATCTGCAATAGGTAATTCTCTCTCGCCTATTATTTCAAATTAATACCCGGAATTCTTTGAAACGGTTCGTTACTCAGATCTGTACCTTCAGTTTACCACGTTACTGAGATGTATGGCCTCCTACTGAGGGCCTTAGGAAATTTCTAGAAAAAAAACTTAATAACTTGGATCCCAGCGTAACTCTTCAAAATGGAAGAGGAGGTTAGATGTTCATTGCCCTTTTTTAGACTGATTATAAGATGAGACGGGGGGGGGGGGCTTAGGTTCAAAGCTTATATAGGAAGTTTACCCAAGTTGATACATTCATTCATCATTTCTCGAGCCATCACGATTCAGTTAAAATTTCTACTTTTACAGGTATTTTTTGAAGATCCTCAAAAATCTGCGATCCTGAATTCTTAAATAAAGAAATTGATCATACTTATGATACTGCAAGAAAACGTAAGTTATCCTGAGAAGGTTACTGGTAAATGCATTCAAGAAGCAAGGAAGATGTACTATTGTAGTGGGTAAAAGGAAGAAAAAAATTCAACAAGAAAAATATTCTTGGGTCTACACTGTCATAAGAAATTTTGACCTCATTACTAGTATTTTACAAACAACTTGATGTTATTTTCAATCATGAAAACACCGCACGGAATTCCTAAATAAAGAACGGATCATCTAATGAAAATTCGTGTGTATACTCTGCTCCATGCAAAGTCTGCTATAAGATGTATATTGGCCAAAGGAATAAATTTTTTAAAGGGAAGGATTCACCAGCACGATTGTTCTGGAAGGAGAACCTCGGCATCAAAAGCAATATTCAGACATACGGAATATCATTCACATCCAGTGGATAGGGGAAGTCAAATTTTTTTTTTCTATCCTTGTGTGTTACTTATACAGAAAGGCTTATTGTTGAATCCTCTATTATCAAAGCTAACAGCACCGTAAACATGAACGAAGGAGTGTATTAAATTAGAAAACATCTTAATGAAATCTATGTCGAAATGTAGCAAAATCAACAAAGCTGTAGCTGCTGATCTGAGGTCTTTTGCCAATAGAGGGACTGATCACTTTATAATTCTGGTCAACCTTTCCATATTTTTCGCATAAACTGTTCCTTGCTTCCTCAGCTGTGATGAAGCCTAGTTTTGTATATATATTCTCTTGTTCATCTTGACTCTGTACCTTTGAAAATAGTTCGAAATTCAGTCGAAAGCTTGGAGCTTCTGTGTTTATTTTTCCAGCTAATTCACTCTTATCAAGCGATGTCACACTTATATTTTAGTATTTCTTTATCTCTCCTTTGGCCTTGATTACGGTCTGCAGACGTCTGGGTATGGGATTGGCAAGGTTCCTGAAGTATTCTAGGTCCGTGTTTCGGGTCCATAGGTTCTTGATCTCCAAATGAGGCGAGGCACTGATGAGGTGTTGCAGGAAGCAGCCGCCTGATCTTGCGTTCTGAGCAATTATGCAACCAGAAATCTCACGTGTTACCCACATTCTCTTGCTTCCAGGCGGGAAATCGGCCTTTCTTCTCTTTAGAAAGCTAAGAGCCAACCATCTGGAAGCACACTGAAAGATATGCAGCGTCCAGAAGGGAAAAATTCCTAAAACGAAGTGGCACCCAGGAAGAGTAAAGAAAGAACATTCTTTCCTAGAGATAGTCTGAGGAACATTGAGGCGGGTTGCTGATGCTTGCACCGTTAGAAATATTAGTCTCAGTAGCCAGATGTGGATGATTTCACCCTGAGAGCGTCGTATGCTTTTTTTTTTTATGTTGAAGGCTCCAGTCACGGACAAAAGTCCACATTAAGGCCGGGCCCTAATTGAAATATAGAGA
>JAYMFT010306872.1:0-10169 GCA_038088735.1 Panulirus argus | reverse complement strand
AAAACCTGGAGATACAGCAGAGTTTACATTGGAGATAAAGCAGAAACAAAATGGAAGGATAGCAGAAGACAACCTAGGGATAGAGAAGATAGCGACCTGGGTTTAAGGTTGAAGACGACCTGGAGGAACAGCAAAAGACAACCTGGAGATATAATAAAAGACAACAGGTTACTACTTGTAAGGCATACCAAATGGTCATATAGAAGGACAGTATTGATATGAAAGTATTGTCATTAAATATGGTCTCATCCGATAAAACGTATAGGACAGACTAAAGAAACATACCATAAAACATTCCACGAAACATATGAAAAGCTGGTGGAAATGCCCAAAAGATGATAAAATCTTAGTATATTTCTGTGCTTACAGAAAAACATTTTGAAGTATACGTCATCATGCAGACCTATCATCGAACAGGAACGTAATATCAGAAGTCACAAAAATATAATTAAAAAGTGTAAAAGTTAACGTGAAAACTTCGGCTGGAATCCAGAGGAGTGGTAACATTCTCAGGTCTTAGGCCGTGTGACTCCCACCTTTCAGGGTTTCGGAGTCTCGATGTGCTTCACGCTACCACGAAACATAATTACATGTTTTCTGATAATATACAATCTATCTGAGATGAAATTATCTTTCCTTCACCAAAATGATCCTGAAAAATTCATCTAGAGTTTCTTTGGAGTAAACATATATGAAAAAGTAAATATTTCGACATGGAATCACGCTATGAAAGAATGTTCTTAACATTCATATGTAAAAATGTATAGCTTGTTCATAGTCATTGCATAATATATTCAGTTATATTGTCAATAAATTTCACCAGAAGTAAAGCATAATAAGGATTTGACGATAAATTATACGGAAACAACTCCACCCACCTGCGTCCTGGGTTTCGAGGTCTCTTTCAGTGATTCACAGCAAGCGTCAAACATGTCTATGATTTCAACATAAAATTGCTTGCCCCGTCATGGTCATCCAATATCCTCAGTATGACTTTTCTATCTAAATATAGAACACTATAATACTTGGACTCCATTTGCTGCCTATTGTGACGAACGCTTGTAATCTTCATGGCGTCAACAACCAAATGTCTGCGCTTTTTCAATGTCTGTACACCAGATTAAGATGCTCTAGGATTATCAATTATTGCTCTCATGTCAACTGGTATGTAAGATTTTTTTTCACGCCGTAAAACAAACGTAACACTAATCTTAAAAAGGGTTTAAAACAACTATACAAACACACACACTGGCTACATCCCCACATCGCCAGTGCTCCGGGTTAACTGACACAAAACTCACAACACAAATTTGACCCAAGGGGAATGTATATAAGAAGTGTAAGTACCCCAGGTTACTAAAATCTTTATGAAGTTGTGAAATATTGCCACTAACGCCATCTTTTGGTGAAGCTCGAAGCTCGTATGGGAGAGTGTAGAGAAGTTACCGTAGACTAAATTTTTTGTGAATGACACATTATGTAAAATGACCGTAATGAGAAAACAATCTTTCCCTGATAATCAAAGGCTTCTTTGATTTTGATCCCTGTATAGAAGCAAGGGCGATTTTTATGTGCTATTGTGACCATTAACACTAACTTTTGGAATTTTTCGAAATTGGGTGGAACTTGAAATGATTGTGTACAGTTCTACTTTTTCTGCATGTAGAACGGGTCTTCCATCCACGTAGACATATGCCATGATATGTGCCACCATCATCATCATTTTTGCCGAAACAATTAAAATAAAATGACATCAGAGAAGACGACAGTCACACAACGTCCAATTATTGTGGCATTATCTGACAGCTGAGGTAGCAACTAATACAGATACAGTATTAGATATTGCTTTCGCGCTAGATTGGTACCATACCAGTCTGGGAGAGCAATATTTCTCAAATATGTCTTCCTTAGTCGGACGGATATGCCAGCCGTACGATCAAAGATCACTAGCAAATCAAAGAACACGTATGAAAGCCAATGATACAAAATGAAACCAGAATTCAACTTATGTACAATACTTCTTGTGTACCTTCACGTATAACAACCCTGAGAGAGTTAAGCTACCTTGGGACCCTAAACAATATATTAAAACCATAAATTCCACACACTTTAAAATAAGCATGAAATTTAACAGTTTACACATATCTTACAGAAGCTGGTCACGGAGTCGATAGCAAACTGGGTTAACATTCAGTAACTCTCATGTGGAATCTATGTTTCTTAATATCTTATACCACGATCCCCTCCAGCATTTGACGCCATAATAGTCACCTAAATTTTCAAAGAAACTCATCTGTTGGAAAATTATATTCATTTGTGACGTGTCTAGTGTACGAAGTGCATTTAAATTTTTTTTCATCACTTGTGACTTGCCCTTTGTGTACTGAACATAATGAAGGAATTCGTCAGGGAAGCAGTCCTCCAGGTCCTCTGGGTACGCTTGTTGCAACCTTGCAGCCATTTGATGTACTGCAGTGGTAATATCTCCCTCAACAATGCTCACGTCAGTCAATACACCGACACGGGTACTGACAGCTTAATACAAAGCCTTATCCTGGTCCAGTTCTACAGTCAGATAATAAACGATGGTGTAAAAGACACTCATGTGAAATTGGTTTCGTGTTGATTGTGGCTGAGTAGTGCTAATATTTTCCTTAAAACACCTTATCTTCAGCTAAGAACTAAGTTTCCTGTTCGTAGCTGCAGAAGTGTGAACGAATTTTTCTTATCCACGCAAACAAGGTCACAAGTGTATAATGCTTCGATTGCAACAGATTTCTTTTTGTTGCGTATTAAGGATTGTAGGACACTGAGGCCAAAATATTCTTGCTTCCTCTCCATTCCCTTCCCTTGGGTTCACTGAATAATGTAATGAAACTATGTCTAGTATTCACAAAATTTATTTCTAGATAAAACTATACAAACTTTGAATATTTCCAAATACCTGATATGTTTGACATAATCATGAAATCTTAAAAGAATAAAGATTTAAGGAAAGTCTGATCTTATCATCTCCATAGCCGCTTAGGCTATTAGGCTCTTGGATAACCAAGAGAAAATCAAATTCTCTTCTTCAGAGAGAGATGAGTACTTACTGACTTACCGATTTACTTGCTTACTTACCTAAAAATAAATGCTGATTTTTATGTAAAGCATAATTACTAAATGGTATTACGTCAGACATGATGAAATCATGACACTGGAGTCAATGTTTCTCCCAACAGGAGAATGATGTGCTTTATAGTAAACTAAAGTTACTAGAGCAACGTGGCCTTCACTTAGAGTGACAGTCGGAGTGGTCAAGGTGCGTCACTGTCTGTGTAATGGTTAGTCCATTCATGCCTGTGTACTGACCAACCTACCTTTAACAGTATAGAGGATAGCCCACTCCTCTTTTTGTACTGACCAGCCCACCCTTACCTGTGTAAAGGGGACCCCATCTATTTTTTGTGTACTAGTTAAGTTACTCACCTCTGTGGCTTGGTCTGCCCTCCGCCATTAATCACAGCTCACACCAGATCTACATTAAGAGTGTGCTTCTTCATATTACAGTGGTACTCCAGTGCCAGCCTTCACCTGTCATTACGTTATGCTACAGAGCAACCTTAGCTAATTTTCGTGGTCATACTGTTTTTATATGGGTGACTTAAACACTGAACTATACAGCACTAGAAAAAGTAAGTATAATATTACTACTGTAAGCCTAATTCTATGAGAGGTGACTGCAAAATATGCTATATTTAAACCAAACAAAATATATTTTCTCAAGATTATAAACTCCATTTGTTGATTATGCTGATTGCTGAAAGCTGTAACTCCTGCAGAAATGTAACAATGAAAATTCTGGCTCAGAAAGAACCAGGACGTTGTAACGCACGTGTGGACCGACATCTGACTGTTTTGTGCTGATTAATGATTGATTATTACTAAGTCCAGGATATGTAACCTTTTACCACCAGAGTTTTCTATATTTCCCGTTGGTCTGTGGAGGAACAATGTTTGACAAGCCAAGCATAAAAACAGTGGTGTATAAGCAGTGAGCAGTGCCTGGTTATGAGACTAAGAGTGTCTAAAATATCAGGGAAATAGGAATGTCTTAGCGGGATGATCCTTGATTTAGCTGGGATACTGGGAAGGGCCAGTGCACTATCACCTGATCCCTCCCTGTTGCTGGCAGCAGAGGCAACAGCTCTGGTAGTATCTGAGCAACTCCACAAGTGACGGACACCTGGCAATGAGAGAAACATTACTTAAACAGCTTTAATAGTGTCAGGATCCTATCAGCACTGGTGCTGGTACAGTAGTACCTGCCTTTTTACGGTGGGAACAGTGATGCCTGAGCAACACTACCAGTGTCTGGCTCTTAGCATCTACACAATTATGCCGTAGCAGCTCCAGCAATGTCTGGCTCTTAGCGACAAGAACAGCAGTGTCTGAGTTGCTACGGCAGTACCGGGTTCCTAACGACAAAAGCAGCGTTGCCAGAGCAGCTTCAAGCAGTGCCTGGCTCTTAGCGGCGAGAGCAGCGGTGCCTGAGCAGCTCCATCAGGAACACGGCGACGCCGACAGCCCAGCCGAGGATAAGGATGTAGAAGACGCCCTGGAGGTGCTGGAGGGTGAGGACCATGTTGGTCTGCTGCCCCGCCGACTCCTGTTGCTGCCTCTCCCAGTCCCACCCCAGAAGTGACTCCATCTCCACCTGTAAAGACGATAACTTTAATTCCTAGGGAAATGAGTGCATTTTCTTTTTATTAGAATTTTGTGAAATTGTAGGTTCAAGGAAATCATTAAATGATTTCACCTTTGGTGACAATTATTCCCTTTATATAACATACACTATTCCTGAAATAAAGATAAACTTACTGAGAAAGAAATTGCTAGAGACCTTTGAAATGCATAACCATGTGGCCCCTTATTTCAGAATGAAATTCTTTGCTTTTCAACCATATTTCTTCCTGCTTCACGCTGCTGGGTGCCTCACCTTGAACCAGTGTTGGACGAGGCCAGCCTCCACCATTCGTCGGATGCCATGGTCAAACTTGTACTTCCAAGGTGTGTGCTTGGGGAATATCCATGATACCCGCCCAGATAATAACTGCTCCCTAACCATGTACCATTTGGACACCTGTATTGTGTTGGACATCACATTACTTGCCTTGCATTCATTCAGTTTTCACGAAGCCTATTTCCATGACTTATAGCATGGTTTACATACAATGGGAATGACGGCTACAGAACTTAAGCAAACCATTATATACTTGTCAAGGATACCCAAATGGTATGTTCTCCTTTTATAGAGTAAATGTCTAAATTCTACCGACATGTTAAAGTCTATCTTATTTCGCAACATTTATCAAATTTCTGATTGTTAGGTTAGAGAGGCAAAGAAAGTTGTTGTTGAAGAATTTTGTAGGAGGCAATATATAATTACTCCAACTTAGTCTTACCTTACATAGTCCGCTGCCAGACTATCACAGTATTTGAACGGCATTGCAAATGCGTGTATTTTAGTTTACTAGAAGGTATATTTTACTATCACTCTAGCAAAAGGTACAGGATTGAAAACTTTGTGAGTATCATGTAGCAGAAGAATATATGGATTAAAGTCTATTGGTTTTAAACATAGTATTTTAAACTTTTATTAAACAATAAAGTTTGGTTTGGGAATCAGGTCGTTAGTTTTGCCGGGCGGTGTCTGAGACACGTAAACTAAAACACACACATCTGTAATGCTTTTCAAGTACCGTGATAGTCCGGCAGCGGACTAATGTAAGGGAAGTCTAGGTTGGAGTAATCATGTGCCACCTCTTGCCAACGACTTTCTTTTTCTCTGTAACCAAACAACAGCGATCAAGGTTGTACTCTGAACCATCGAGCTCTCTGGGTTAATATAAGATGAAATAGAAAGTAAGATACTCTTGTGTATACCTGGTGGCGGTTTTGTAGTATGACTTAACTGTATGTAGCACTTTCAAGAAGGGCGTGGGTACCGGCCAGCATAGAGGCCACGGCGTCTTCCTCTGACGGGAACGGGTCCAACTTATCGTACAGTTTCGAGATGACGTCGTTCTTGGACTCCCTCATGATACTTGGCAGTTCAGTATCGTAGTCTACCATCGCCAATCTTTGATAGTTAAGGATAATCTTTATCTTTGTCATTTATCTGTCATATTCTTCTAAAGACAGAGGTAAAATTAATTCATTTACATGGTGGATAGTTTACTGTGTGACAATGTATTTCGACCCCATAGGTATTTACCCATGAAATAATTACATATATTCCTGTCATAGAAGATGATGCATTAAGGGAATGTACTTTCCCAAACTTAGGACTTCTGACCCATGAGGTAGATATGAGGATCATGAAACTGAAGATATAAATGATCTCGATAATGTGCAAAATGAACTTCCCTGGGTCCTTTTCATCATTTGAATTTCGCTTGATCCCCTTTATTATATGAACTTTCTGGATCCCCTTCATGATTTGAACTTCCTTAGATCATCTTCGTCCTTTGAGCTTCCTTAGATTCATCATTCAAACTTCCGTGGATCCCCTTCATAATTTCCTCATTTAAGTTCTTATCCTAACTTCCTCTTTTATGTTCCTGCATTTACCAAAATAGCTATAAATCTGTTACACGAGCTTTGCTCACATACTGCAACTGAAGTCAACTAAATTCTCAAACAACTTGATTGCCTAAAAAAACTTCGCAAGTACCTCTTCATATATCTTTGCGATACCATCTAACAAAATTGATCTCACACCAGTCAAAATTTCCAATACCATGCAAGTTTTCCTAACACAGTCTATACCACACTTTCTGAAAATGTCTATCAGTTTCATTAATCTATCTTTATAATGCATTTTTTCCACATGCCATACAACCTTTTTTTGTAGATATCATGCATGTAGTTGCAGGTAGGACTTTTACACCATGTTGTATGCTATGTTTTGCAGTGAAAAATCATGCGGAATATGGATCCTTAGATCCAACTCTGGAGGTTATAAATTAGTCAGAGACGCCAAGTTCCCTGGGTATAGACTTGCTACACTGTATACTGTTCGGATGATACCTATCATCCAGCCGATGGAAAACTCGTAAGGTGATTCATGCACCTGCCGCTACTGTGAACTAGTAATTAAAAACTGTGGGTAGACACTGTACCTGTATTCACTATTAGCCAGCTGCTGGAGGGTGTGGATGCGTTGTGGGTTGGCAGGGATGGTGGAGATGGCAAGGAGGTTACTGGTGTAGCAGATACTGACGAGGAGGCAGTAGAGGTACCAGACGCCCAGGAACATCCTCTGCCACAGCGTCCGAGGGAGAACTGGCACACTCTGGCCAAACATTCCACGCTGCAGATACAGCCAGTTAGCCACCAGACTGCCCAAGAATGGCTCCCTCTGGACACGCTCCTGTACAAGCAGGGACAACCTTGTGGGTTTAGGGTCACATTTTTTTAATTGTTATTGTAATGTTTTTCAGATAAGTTTCTTATAAGTGATTTGCTATTAAAAATTCGTGAATGGTTAAATGAATAAGTTTTAAGGACTATTGTAGCAAAATTTATTTTTCAGATGAAATACTCATGATCTATAACTCATTCACTTAGAATTATTCCTCTGACGTGAATATACATAGGACGTATTAATGTTAAAGTGTTTAAGATTAGACTTAGTTTCTTTTATCGATCTATAAAGCACTGAAATCAGTTATACTTTTAGATTTAGTGATAACATGGTCATTAGTGGCTAATGATCCCTTTCCATGTTGTCATGATACGAAGGAAATATGTTAAACTAAATTTGTTGAAAGCAATTTCAGTTCTTAGCTCGAACATGTTCATTTTATTAAGTCAGACCTGTGGAGAATCTTGAAATTTGAAAGCAATAACCCGGTTACATTCAACAGTGCAAAAAGTCAAGATCATCCTGTATCACTTTCTGAATACCATTTGTTTTCCATTATCAATCCTTTCGCTGCTATAGTTTTGATATCTTAAAGATATACTTTTTGTGCGGTATATTAGCAAATATTCTCAAAAATAAAGAATAACTGTGTATTGTATAACGATTTATTAGAATTATATGACCTAAAGAAAATTATTTGCAGCTGAACCGGGCGGAACATTCTTAAAAATACTACACACTCTTTGAATTATGCTTTTCCGCTGCCAGGCGTATAGGTTAATCCGAAAGCATTTTCTCATGCCTGCGTAAGGATACCTGTGATATTTTCAAAAGTGACTCTGCCAGTAAAAAATAAAATATTTGATATATTCCATCACTAATTTTTTTTTTTTTTTGTTCTGAAAGGACGACAGAGCTCAAAATCATTACATAACGTGAGGGCGCAGATCTCGTACAGGTTTCCCCGGCATCTTCACATGCAACGACCAGTGTATGGAAGCAAAGCATAGGATGCCACTACCAGCGTTAATGGCTGTATACGTTTATACGCCCCAGCTGCAGTGAACAGAAAAAAAAAAAAAAGCCGGGTCTTATACGCCCCACCTGTAACTAATGATTAAAGCTCAAAACACTACACATCAACGTTCACCAGCATAAAGCCTGTCGGTCATAACCATATCTTCTACACTATCCCAGAAGCCCAAGACAATAGCATTAAACCCGTCTGCCTGAAGCAGAGGGTTATGCTCTCATATCAGGAATCGTTCTTCTGCTATTTCTCCCTTAGCCAGAATGGCAGCCTTTTGCCATAAACACTTTCCTACTATCACCTCTCCAACCATTTCTGTCTGTCCGCTGTGATGTTCCTGCCCTCACTCTGGTCTGCTCTAGAGAGATGTAAGCGTGAGTCCCAGCTGACAAGACCTGGACCCGCAGAACACGCCTGGTGCTGATTCACACATTTTCTGTGTAGACCAATCACACGAGGAATGACGTATGATATCGGTGGAGAGTTAAGCTGCAGATATTTCTTTTTCTCGTCTCTATTCTTAAAACCTTTCTACATTTTAAAATTTTCGATTACAAACACCTGAAGAGCTGAAATTAGTTCCAGTTACATTCTATTTTCTTAAGTTCTTCATTTTCCCTGCAGACTAGGCTCTCACGACAGGCACATGCTACTGCTTGAATAATGTTAGCTACTAAAAAAAAAAAAAAAAAGAAAAAGAAAATGCAGAAGTTTCCTAAAAGTAGCCATTTCTAAGGTACGTTTGAATTATAATACATACTTGCGTTTATAAAAAAAAAATCTTACATTAGTTTCTGCCCAACTTATATCTTAAAGTAAAACTAAGATAAGAAAATGTAAATCTCAACATTATCAAATTATGTAGATACAGATCTCTTCAGTACATCATGCACAAGGGCTATATATGCTGTGATAATATACATTGTCTTGGAATTATCCAAAACGCCTAAAGAAAGTGTCCAAGTTTTTCTTGATTCGTGATTATAAATAGACGTTGTCGGCCTTAAAGACCATGGTGATCGATCGACCTAAAGGCAAACAAGCGAGTCAACCAATCAGTATGCATGTAGTTTTGTATTACTGAAATAGGATCGCACACGTTATAGCCTGCATTTGTAGTGCCTAAAGATTAGTATGTTTTGTAATACTCTCAGCTTAAAGAGAATGACATTTTCTTTGGAGCAGCAGCAGGGTTTTTAATTAATAAAATCATTTATGAATTACATACACATAAAACATAATGTAAGGAACACTGGCGTTACCAGTAGTTATAACATAAGATTAGCAATGACACATTGGATATAAATGCACAAGTCTCTTTTGTGTATATTGCAAGTCACGTCCAGATTTGTAAATGATACATAGAACGTGTAGGTGTAGGTGTGCATGTGTATAAATGTTCATGTGTGTGAGTGTGTGAGTGAGCATGTGTGTGTGTGTATGTGTGTGTGTATGTGTGTGAGTGTGTGAGTGAGTATGTGTGTGTGTGTGTGTGTGTGTGTGTGAGAGAGAGAGAGAGAGAGAGAGAGAGAGACTGTATGTTTGTCCTTATGGTTTCTTCTGAGTTTCTACCTAAGCCTGTATACTGTATACCTCCAATTTTTTTTTTTTTTATGTTCAAGGCTCCAGTCACGGACAAAAGTCCACATCCAGGCCGGGCCCTAATTGAAATATAGAGAGAGTTGAGAAATTGGGAAAAACAGACAGGGAAAGTATTTACAAATTTTT
>JAYMFT010306861.1:0-10170 GCA_038088735.1 Panulirus argus | reverse complement strand
CTCTCTCTCTCTCTCTCTCTCTCTCTCTCTCTCTCTCTCTCTCTCTCTCTCTCTCTCACACACACACACACACGCACGTACACGCACGCACACACACGGAAGCGAGCGTGCGCGCAAGCAAAAAGGACCTCTAACCTTTCACCCCACGGTAACTGAATTAGCTGAAATATCTCACAGCTACAGTCTCCGGACACGGCTCTGAAACACCTGTTCAGTCCCACCCCTGAAGTGTACTTCAGTCTACCGAGCCTCAAGTCTGAACACTTCAGTGACTGCAACTCAGACACGGATGTGAAAAAAGAAAAACAGGTGTCAGCTTTCAGTGCCCTCCTGTGTCGGGGCACGAGCTTCGTCGGCCCCGGAGAACGTCTGCGAGACACCGCCAGCGCTAACACCCGCGAGACCTTGCGAGACGTGGCCGAGAGCCCTCGAGACACAGGAGAGACCCCGTTGAATAACATGGTTACGACTTGCGAGACATGCATGGCCGAGACCTGGTCTCCAAGAGTCTCTCTGAACTCTTCACGTTCGTCCATCTTCAGGGCCTTCTTGCTACAGCAGGGATCATATTCCCCTGGCGTCCCGACAGCTCCCTGGGCGACCATATTCCCCCAGAAGGAGCATATCACCTGTAGGAGATCATATCCTACTGGACGGAGCAGATCCTTCATCGCCAGACAATATGCGCCACTAACAGGCCAAGGGTCTGCGGGGGACTACGATAGATGCGTTAAGCCCCTTGACTTCAAACGAGATTCTCGACTTTCTTGCCAACTGGCTATAAAGCCGCTTTCTCTGGGGTACTGCCTTGGGGGCCAGGCTACGTACTGGGGAGAAGCCAGCTCGAGATCGATATTCGTCCTTAATCCCTCACGACGCAGAGGCGAATACTGCTAAGTCTCGAGTCCTTGGAGACGTCGGCACGAGGAACATAGAGACGCTCCACGCACCAAGATTGTATGCAGACATGGTCCTTACGGCTCGTAACTATAAGGCATACAGCGACTAGTCCCCTATTTATGTAAATTACACTCTACCTTCCTACAGAATTAAGAAATAAATATCAGGAAGCTGTGCTGGAGCGGATAATGCTCGTAAAAATCGACTCTGTCCTCTGTTTACTCTGTCAAGTGAGAGAAATATGGTCACTCGTGTAATAATAAGCTTTCTTGAGAGTCAATCGCCGAAACGCAAGTCAAAAACCCTCTAAGAGACCATAACAAAGCAGATTGCTGTATTGGAACTCCGTCTCCCACAACACAGCAGACGGTTGTTACGTGGGTTCTGGTTATGACTGTAGTAGATGTGTGTTGTTTATTGTAGACCAGGTCTGGAAACTGGAAGTTCAATGCGAAGGGGACCAAGCTATCCTGCGTCGCCTCCTCGGTATTGCAAGTCCAAAATGGGGTCCTCTATGGTACACTTCCGCGAGGAGGTCCTGCCCTATTTCCAGTCCTCCCCATTGATGGGTTGGACGAAGGGGAGGATTCCTTTTCAATGGGGTGTCGAGGACCAGTATCTAATGGGGAGTTAGTGGGGAGGGTGTGGGGTGGAAACCAGCCAATAGGAGGGTTGTTATGGATGGATAGGGAGATTACTAACCAATGAGACGACTTCCAGCGGGGAGTTATGAGTATACCGGTTCAACCTTGTCCTCCCCACTTACTCTCCCCCTCTTCTCCCCACCTCCCCAACCCGGATTTTCAGATGGCCAGCAGCCGGAAGAAGCCAGCGAGGAAACTTTCTCTCCACTTACATGCTTTCCCCCACGCTTTTTCTTTTCTTGTCTCCACACAGCACTCTCTCTCTCTCTCTCTCTCTCTCTCTCTCTCTCTCTCTCTCTCTCTCTCTCTCTCTTGGTCTATGGTTCTCCTACGCCTCTACATTGTAAACTAATTGGGTTTCACAGCCTACTAGACCTCTCTTAGTAAACCATAATCTTTTTTAACATCTTCTTCACCCTCCTCCGTAAACTACTCTGGTCTACTGTACTCTAATTGCACCTGGAGGGACGTAACAACTTTAAACTGCCAGTTTAGACGTTGACCAGACTACCGGACAAACATTAGAGGATATACATGTAAACTACCACGACCATGTGAATACTCAGGAGAGTTTACGTCGTTGCTCGAGCATCTGTTTCAAAATCTAATTCAAGAATAGTTCATTCAGGAAGCTTTCCCTCGATGTTTGGAGGAGGTCAATTTGATGATTTGTAATCGGGATTTCCCGGGATTCCGCGGGATTTTACGGTATATTTCGGGATTTTCCGGGATTTCACGGGATTCCGCGGGATTTTACGGTATATTTCGGGATTTTCCGGGATTTCACGGGATTCCGTTTCATGCGGACGTTGGCATAACAACACCCTCTCGCTGATTGGCTGGACCTACCTCGTGACGTCATCGGGGAAGTTAAGTCAGCAGCCAATCATAAGTCTTTCCTTAAGAAACTCTCTCTCTCTCTCTCTCTTTCTCTCTCTCTCTCTTTACTATAAGGTCGTATACTGTCGTGCTCAAGGGAACAATGCAAATATCTATTTTTTAAAGCACTGTCAGACACACTCACGGACACTAAACTATCAGTCATGAGTTAATGACTATATCATCTCACCATCCACGTATAGTTATTTGATAAAATGACTAACATATAACATTGCTTAATATAGCGATCATATATTTTTAATCACAACTTCCATCCTATTCAGTCAAATTCTATGTATCTAAGAGCGATTTCCCTCACACAAAGACCAGATTCCCGCTCTTATTAGAGAACAGAGAGTAGAGACAGTGATATACGAGAGAGACCAGAGCAAAGTCCTCCACATCCGTAGAGTCAGCGAACTCTACAGGCGGTCTACAGGTAGAGTTAGATCAAGCGGAGTCGGTCGATACGCTTAAATGATCAGTGAGAAATCTCTCACGACCCCATGACGTGGCATGACCCTCCCCCTCGACGCTATCTCTCTTGACCTCTGACCCCAGACCCGTTCCGTTACGTAGAGAGACACCGTGGAGGGGAAAAAAAAATGTGATTAAACATCCACCATATACGTACAAAATCATCCTATTGGCCAGAAACAGAGTCATGGACACTTTACAAAGATGACAAGACATTTCAAAACTTGATGAAATAAGACCTCTCCTTGACAGGTATAGTTGTCAACGGCGCTGCAGAGCCCAGGTCTTGACCGCAGACAGGCTGCCAGTAGTGAGGGTGAGACACACAGACAGACAGACAGACGGGGATACCAGAGGGGACACTTGTACATGTACTCATTCCCTTGTATCAGTTGGCATCAGTAATTGCCCGAGTCACTGAAGTACAATATGCGACAATTAACGCTGCACTGGACATAAGATGGCAACAGTGCTTGACCTGGAACGAGAGAGAGAGAGAGAGACTGGAAGACGATGCTCAGATAACCGTAAGATGCTGGACCGCCTCCAGGCTGGTAATCTCCAGGTATACTATTTTAACGTTGCGTAATATCCAGCGAGGCGGGTAGAGGCGGCGGCTACTCCCCCTCACTCCTTCGCCCTCCTCCTGTAGTTGCTTATGCCCTCTGTGTGTCTTGCAGGTTATAATACAGGATGGCAGAAGGTTTCTCGTGCATGTAAGTGTGTTTGTGTGTGTATGTTTCTAAATCCCATGAGCACACGCGACAGAAATTCCCATTGCGTTAGACACGAGCGCCCACACTTTAAACGCACTCTCTTCTTCCTTTTTCCATCTTGCACACCAAGAGACGGTTGGTCACGCGAGACGAGAGACGGACGGACCTCAGCCACGGCTCCCTCCACACACGGGACGCTTCTCAATTAATGAGACGGCGGACACGGGACTCGCCAGATTCCAGGGATGAGTCTGAAACGCAGGGGGGTGAGATGAGGGCGGTCTTAAGATCCATACCACTGCTACCCGCGAGGGTCGGAGTCCTCTCTCCGTTGTGGGTTCCTGGTTTACACGTTTGTCTCGGCTGTTCCTGACGGGCCTCGTGTGGTTCCTCTACCACCATAGTCCGTCTGGTTCCTCTACCACCACAACAGGTTCTCTGGTCTCTCTCTCTCTCTCTACCACCACAAGAACCACCGGGTCCCCCAGCGTTATCATGAGTACCCTTGTCTCCGACGCCTTCAAACGCCTCTCTTTCCTCGCCACACAAACAAGGTCCCGCAAACTTTTGTCATGTAACCTGATACGCCAGTGTCACCCGTTTGTCCGGTAACCCCGAGAGAAGAGTAGGATAATGTCACGTTAAAGTTTGTGACGTTTGAGGCGTCGTCTCCTCTTACTGAAGAAACACGATTGTGAGTCTGTGCAGGAGTGTCTCCTGTGATATCAACAGTTATTGTTAGATTTTGTATTACGTAGGACGAAGGTAATCCAAATTATGGTATATTATGAGACTCTCAAGACTGTAGGATCTGTTCAGGTCATGTTAATTGCGACAGGTGTCCACCTGGCCACAAATGGTGGTTTGGTTGCGTATCTCTGGACGAAAAATGCGGTTTTACAAGTCTGAGATCTAATTGGAGAATTGCAGAAGATGTCATCAGGGCAGAGGGACGTGGAAGCGCGATAGACGCCAGCCACATTCTACTCATTCTCCTCACTGGGTTGCCACTTCTGTGTGGAGTAGCCATTTAAGGCAGGGTCTATGCATGACCCAGGAGTTTGGGTTTGGATCTATTGATGAAAGAATTTGAGCTTTCCCTCTTTCCCTTCAGGTCCGACAGTGGGAGAGAAGCCCCTCATGGACCAATGTGGAAGTCGAGAGACTAGATGGGTTACTCTACGGAAAGGTGAGTACAGTCTTTCAGTTGTGGTGACACTCGTTTTGGGGTGGCGTCTCCTGAGACCTGCGTGCACTGCCGACCTCAGTCGAAGCGCTAAATTCTGTATGTGGACTTTTACAACGTGAATTTGCCAAGCCTCTTTATGTCGTATTTTCATGCATTTAGGTTCTCCTTATTCTTGAACTCCTGTGGTGATTCCTCCTGCAATCAGCTCGCTGTTTACTCTACTGCTTGATGTTAAATGTTTAAGAGACGTGAAGCATAAAACATTTAGATTTAATATTCGCCCAGCTGTACACACGACCAGACCATGTTTATCGCTTTGCGTTCGGACGCTGATTGGGGCTCCTTGTCTCTATGTAAATTTACTGAGTTTTCGTCCAGATGTTTTTATGCTGCCCATAAAACGTGGCCCCACTGGCTATCACTGAGATAAAGATAGGGCCCTGGGCTTGTCCGCCTGGTAGCGGATGTTATGATTGGGTTGCGACAGCATTTTATACAGACGATCAAGATAAATATTACATGTCGTTAAACTACCATACTTGAGTAAGATGGCTTCTCTGTTGTGATGTAAGCTCACGCTACTGGAGAATAATAGAGAACTGCCGTGTCCTTAGCTCACCCTAGTTGTGAGGTTCGAGTGGGCTCTGCTGCGTCCTCGGGTCTCACAAGAGAGTAGAGGTCTTGCTGAAGAGTATTTCGTACACGTTCAGTCGTGGTGGTGCAAGAAGCCACAGGCACATAACACCACGAGAAGGAAACCGGCTCCTCTTGGGCTATGGTGTCTTTACGACGGGGGTGAGTTTGACGAAGACTGCAAAAAGCCTATTTCAGACCCCATAACCCAGATCAGCCATGAGGAAGTGGGAGGGGAACGGAAGGGAACAACTTTTTCCTGCTCTCTCTCTCTCTCTCTCTCTCTCTCTCTCTCTCTCTCTCTCATATATATCTTTCTCATCTCTCTGATAATATCTCTCTCACATTGCAACGGGACTCAATCTCGATCCATCAGGACCCGAGCCACTTGATATAAATAAGGAGGGACTGGCCCAGCACAATTGCCTCAGGGCAGGTGTGGCAGACGACACCAATTGCGCAGCTGTTGCCAGGGCTCCCCGACCACGTACCCACGTACGTGCAGACAACACCTGACACCTGCACTGGCCTCACGACATCTGTTGAGACACAGGTGTGTTCTAGTGTGCCTATACGGTGTTCCTTCGTCACTTTCCTCTTCCGCATCTTCTCTCTTCTTTCTTCTTTTTCTTCTTCTTCTTCTTCTCCTCCTTTCTTCTTCTTCTTCTTCTTCTTGTTTTTCTCCTCCTCCTCCTCCCTCTTCTTCTTTCTTTTTCTTCTTCTTCTTCTCCTTCTTCTTCTTCTTCTTCTTTCTTCTTCTTCTTCGTCTTCTTCTTCTTGTTTTCCTCCTCCTCCCCCTCCCCCTCTTCTTCTTCTTCTCCTTCTTCGTCTTTTTCTCCTTCTTCTTCTTCTTCTTCTTGTTTTTCTCCTCCTCCTCCCTCTTCTTCTTCTTCTTCTTCTTCTTCTTGTTTTACTCCTCCTCCTCCCTCTTCTTCTTCTCCCTTTTCTTATCTATCTTCTCTTCTTTCTCTCTTGTATCTAATTCTTGGTTTTTCAGCCATTGTTGTTCCCTGCTCCGTCCACCGCCGCTGCTAACCATGACGTCACCTGACCCTTTCTTCAAACCTTGCATAATTACGGGTCAGAGGTTAATTAGGGTGTCATTAAGGCCTTTATGCCGCTTCTCCAGTCAAGAAGAAATTAAGCCCAAGATTTCAGCCGTAACAGAATGAAAGGATAAACGGAGAAAACTAAATAGATAAAGAAATAAAGATGATCATAATAAATAGGAAGAATTTATATGCTAGAAAGGAAATATGAAGAGATGGCGAACCACACGCGTTACTCTGCACATGTAGGCTTTCAGGTCTGGGTTCGAGTCCTAAGCAGCGGTAGTTGGCCCACACCCAACCCAGTTGTTCGTCCTCGCCTCGGGGCTGGTCGATAGACAGGTGCCTGGGCTGGTTTGAGGTGTGTGTGTGTGTGTGTCTATACTCACGCATAGGAGTAAAGCCTTAATGTATATATACGAGGTTAAGAGACGGGACAACACGAGTGTAAAACTCTCTTCCTTCAACACAGACACACACACACACACACACAGGGGCAGCCAGGAAGAGCCTGGCCTCCCTGACCGCTATAGACCAGAAACCCATAAGAGGGTAGAGACAGCCCATCCCCCTACATTCTCTACCACACTACATGATTAGCTTTCTGGGCCACCCTGTGGGGCAAGTCTAGGGCTCTGTGGGGATATCTTACGATGGACGCTTTTGGTAAGGCTCTAGTGTGTAAGTAGGCAGAGAAAGTTTTCAAACTGGTATATAGAAACAGACAGATATACAAAGAAACATATAGAGAAAGGATATATATATATATATATATATATATATATATATATATATATATATGCATTTGACGTAGCCAAGCAAAAGCAATTTCTTCACAGACAAGCACCTCCTGTTGCAATAGATTATCTGCCTCTAATACAGGAGGCTGACTATGCTTAGCAACCAAGAGGCCTTTGGCTTTCCAAAATAACTTAACAATGTTTCCTTCCATTTATCGTCATTCTCTCACTCATGGATTTCTTCTTTTTATCCACTTTCTCTCTCTCTTTTTTTTTCTCTACTGAGCTTAGGACAGAAAGAGGAATGCGTTGCAAATCTTCATCATATTCCAAGGCTCAATAAAAGACTGTTGAAAGACGGTTGCCCTTTCAGCCAAACACGTCAGGCTACGTGCGTCAGGCCAGAGAGCCTCACACTCTATCCCCTAAGGCCAAGGCAAGCCAGTAAGGCCCATTGATAATGTTCATAAACCAGCCTTTCCCCTACATATCTTCCAAGCCTTAACTACAGGGCAAGCCAACCCAACTCCAAAGCCATCGCCAGCAAGTAATTTGTCATCCATCTAAGTGTCAAGGCGAGAGATCAGAGCCCATAGGTTTCCGAAGACGTCAGGCCATCCGAAACCCTCGTCAGCCTTCCTGAAACCCACAGCAATCCTTCTGAAACCCCGCCAACCCAAACCTACCTACTTAAACCTCTATTCGTCACTCTGAAACCCTCCTCGGTCCTTGTAAAACTCCTGAAACCTCAAGTCAACTCCCTTGAAATCCCTTGAAACCCTTCCTGAAATTATCAGTCTCTAGAAACCTCCGTCAACCTAACTGAAACCTTCGTCAACCCTCTTGAAAACCCCTGCCGACCCTCCTGAAATCTCCGTCAGCCGTTCTAAACACAGGACAGCGAAATGGTAAAAATAGAATAACAGTTCTGAAGAACAGGACCCATGCTGAACCTTATGCTGTGTCTTAAGCCCACGACACTGCCGTGGGAGGCGAGGCGAGACCGTGGTGTGTCCCGGACCAAGGCCATCCACGAGAGGTGGCATGATGGTGTGGTGTCCCAGGCGCCCACACACGCCGCCCAGGAGAAAATGCTGGGACCTGGCCTACTCTTCTGGGAGCCTCATCATGTAGTCTGGAGCAGTAGCTGGCTAGGGGTCAGTGTGACCCACATAGGATGGAATGAGGAGGCCACCTGACCAGCGCATGGTGTCAGGTTGCCTCCAGGATAGCATGAGGGAAGGAGGGAGGGAGGGAGGGATGACCTCAACCTGTGGTTCCTCCACACCTGGGGACCTCCCCACAGTACGTCCTCTCTCTTTCTCATTTTCTCTCCTTCCTTCTCTCTCTCTCTCTCTCGCTCTCTCTCTCTCTCTCTCTCTCTCTCTCTCTCTCTCTCTCTCTCTCATCCGGTTTCTCCGATTTCCAGACTGACGCTTCTTTTTTACGCTGTGAGACGAGACAGAATAAGGCGATCGGTGGCGGCGTTTGTATTCGTGCTTGGCAAGAGCCGTTGTGGTGTGTGGGTCATGGCATGATGACGGAATCCTGGACATAGTCCTCAGATACTGTGCGGTCTGCCTCCTGAAGACGTTCCTTGATGCGAGTCCTTTTGCTGGAGAATTTACTGCCTCGTGAACGCAAAGTTGTTCCTCAGCGTTCGCAGGAAATTGGGTGACGCGTTGTTCAGTTCATTTGCTTCCTCTGTCGCCCGTCCGAACCACTCAGCTCCTCCGAGGTCGTCAATCATCTGGAGTAAGCAACTCATTCCGAGTCACTCAGCTCCTCTTCTCATCGTCCAGTGGATTGTCCACTCAAGTCGCAATCGTCCAGTGAATCGTCTGGACGAAGGTAGACCAAAAGACCACTTCTCTCAGCTGGGTCATTGGACCCATTTATCATAGTCGACTAAACATGGACATCCAGTTCAGCCCGTAGGACTCCCTGAGGTCGTCCAGTGGTCGTAGGACTTCCTTGTAATCGTCCAGTGGTCGTAGGACTCCCTTGCAGTCGACCAGTAAGCTTACATCACGACCATCCTGGTCGTGAGACTTAAGTTGAGGAGCCATCCTTTTCCCCAAGGATGGAGGGGGTCTTTAGCCAGACGACCTATCCACATCCCTAGCCTTCAGGGAAGATTAATGGTTCCTTAGGACATTGTGCACAGGACGAAATCGTCCTTGATTGGCTTGTGGGGCACCAACTGTGTCTGTACCCGGTCCAGGATGTGTGTGCGTGTGTGTGTGTGTGTATGTGTGTGTGTGTGTGTGTGTGTGTGTGTGTGTGTGTGTGTGTGTGTGGTTTGTTGCATATAAATGAAAGTTATTGAGTCAAATGATATATATATATATATATATATATATATATATATATATATATATATATATATATATATATATATCCTCGCTGCAACCTTACGTATCGCCCGAAATTTTAAGTCTAGGGACGCTTGCAACGTTTATTAAGCCCCCATCCGTCTGGCTCTCGTCTCCAGGGTCAGGGACGTTTGCAACACTCGCTCCTCTTCTCCTGCTCCTCCTCGTTACGTTGCAGACGCAAGCAAGCAAGCATGCGTGCAGAGGTCAGATACCCCAGGAGTGGAGTGGGGACACAAGCCGTTAGTGGCCAGTCTTGGGTTGGGTTTAGGCAAGAGGGAGAGAGAGTTCCCGCTAACTTAGCGATAGTGACTAGCGAGGGAGGGATTATAGCGGTCCGGTCACACAAGTATTTTACACACGCACACACACACAGACACACACACACACAGACACACACACACACACACATACACACACACACACACAGAAATGTCACTGGTGATGACATTTATTACCACCGAAAGTTATTTTTGCCAAAACACCCTTTGCCGTCTCTCTCTCTCTCTCTCTCTCTCTCTCTCTCTCTCTCTCTCTCTCTCTCTCTCTCTCTCTCTCTCTCTCTCTC
>JAYMFT010306850.1:0-10170 GCA_038088735.1 Panulirus argus | reverse complement strand
TGTGTGTGTGTGCGCGCGCGCGCGCGCGCGCTACCGGACTCCACATGAATCATCACCAGTGGAGGAAAAGGAGTAATGTTTCGTCTAAGAGCTTCTCGCTGCAAAGGAGTTCATCGTTTCCCTGCCACTGACTATAGAGTGAAGCCTCATAGCTGCGGGAGAGCCATATACGGGGTTCTGGGGGCGTATAAATGAACCTTTACAGTATATACTTGTCACCTCGTACACTCCTTGAAGTGCTGGTTTATGAATGCGAGTTTAAATCTATATTTACGCTTAACGTGTTTCTCTGGTTATATATGAGTCTTGGTGTGTTTATGAGATACACATATACCCATGACTCATTTCTTTAAAAAGCACAGATGGTAAAAAGATCGAATATCTGTTGTGATTGCTGTAGTGTGGAGTCTTAATTCATTAATGGCAGTTGTAAATGCCTGGCATGGAGATAGAAAATCTTCCCGTGGAGCTCTTAATGCCCTGAGTTATTATCGTGGGTGCTTCAGCTGGAGTTGTAAATCCTTCCACAGCTGGAGTTGTAATTCCTTCAGTCCGGGTCGTGGACGTATCAGCTGGATGTTTTAAATGCGGGAGCTGGGGGGAGGGGGTTGTAAATGCAGCGTGAGGGTTGTGGGAGTAAAGGTTGTCCGGCGAGCGGAGCGCAGCCCGCCATCTCTTGACACTTCCCCCACCATTCCCGAGAAGGCTGAGGCTGGGGTGGGGGGGGCCGTGATGATGGCAGCAGCAGAAGCTAGGCAGCCAGCCTCACTCCCTCCCTCCCTCCCTGTTTTGCCGCTCTCATCAGCCACAATAGGGAGTGCTGGCCAGCCAGCCATCCCCTCATATGCATGCTACACTCACAACCGGTTCGCAGGTCGACCGGCGAAATGTTTTTCATTCAGAATGCGTATGAATCAATAGTTATCGTCCAGGTTGCATGTGGGGACCAGACTCGGAGTTGGGAGACGGCTCGGGTGTTGCTGTCAAGATATTACTTCTCGGATTGTCCCATTGTTACAGATAAGACATCTTTAGGTACGAGCCCATTTACGAGACGAATCTGAGCACTTCCAGGAATGTTAATCTAAAAAAGGGAAGACTAAAGTTTTCTTGTCGTTTATGACAAAGAAAGGAGAGAAAGAGAGCAGTGTACAGCGACCTCTGGCAACCTGTGGGCCCCTCCCACCCAGCGGCTCCGGGACCCACACTACAGCGCGAGCTACCATTAGTATCACCACTCCTCCTTCTTCTCCAACACTTCCCCCAACACTCCTCCACCACGGTTTTAAGAGGAGGAGCCACGCCCACTTCCTGAAAAAAACCCGTTGTGCCCGAAATGCAGATTTCCCAAGGTGAATCGCCCGTCTAGATTACCGGGGGTGGCGAAGAAATCATTATATTGGGAAATGAAACGTGACGAGATAGTGAATGAGCTGGCCAGCCAGTGTGATGTGTCCGAACACTGGAAACTCATGTGTGTGTCTCCTGTGTCTCCTGTAGTGAGGACTCCTCGTCGTCGTCGTCGTCGGTGTGTGAGTGTGTGTCTGGGTGTCCTTGCTGGCCCCGTAGGGAACTCAAGAGGCGTCGCCTACAGTGAGAACTCTGTGTTGAAGTGAGCGCCTCACGGCAACTCAAGAGCCTAGCCTATTGTGTGAACCAATAACGTGCCGGTCGGTGGAAACTCCTGGGATTTGGTGTACCTGAAAACCCATAAAGTGTCCTTTCGTATTTCTCTCTCTATTTATTTTTTTTCTACAAAATGTCGCCGTTCGTTAGCGTAGAGTGGCCAAAGCCCTCTGTGTGTAATGCCGCGAGGTGGAGACCTCGATATGGGTCGTAGTGCCGTGTCGTTGAGTGGACACACACACACGAAAATAATTGTCGTGGAAAGAGAATCTTATATGGAGGCCGGAGCGGGTCGTGTCTTCCCCTACCTACTACAGGTCTTGGCCTACGGTTGGAGCCGCGTGTTGGGAGCGACCTGGGTTGGTGACGCCCGGCTTGACGTTATTGTCCTAGTGATTTGAATATGATCATTATGGTTAAATTATAAGTATAATTTCTGATATATATATATATATATATATATATATATATATATATATATATATATATATATATATATATATATTATTTTTATATGCATATAATATTTTCGCGTCAGCAAAAATTATATTCTCCTGTAAGTGGGCTAAAACCTCTTAGGCTAGTCACTAAAAGTAACGTCCATTAAAACTTTAGTGATAATAAAGCCTTAAAACTGGGCCAAAATAATGTTAAGAAAAGGCGGGTTGGCGCGGAGGGTCTCGTCGCTACGCCAAAGCAAACTCGAGATCCTGAACGTAAAATAGCCCTTTTGGAGACCGAGTGGTGGGATCAGTTTCCCCTCACTACGCGCAGTGCGCGTAAGGATGAAGAGGTCTCGTTTACTTTGATCGAATTTCACTCCTGTTTACCTTCGTGTCTTTGAGTCCATTTTTCCTCCCAGTATTGAATGACCTGTTTAATCACAGCAAAGTGTTTAATTGGGTCGCTCATGACCGTGTGATACCTCGCGGAAATTACCATCGTGATGATTTTGGGACGGTGATAATTTTGACCTCATAATTACCTTCACATCCGTAGGTCAGCCCACCTCCCTCTGCAGTCTTCAGCTGCAGCTGACTGTGTGTATAGTCGTGTGTGTGTGTGTGTTGTGAAAGTTAATCATGGCAACAGAACTTCGTTTCTCTCCTGAAGCATCAAGTATCTGTCTGTTTGTCTGTCTGTCGGACAGATTCTCTCTCTCTCTCTCTCTCTCTCTCTCTCTCTCTCTCTCTCTCTCTCTCTCTGTTCACACAAAGGAACGCATGACGCATATTAGAGGAACCTTCTCCAAACGGCATGGGGTCGCCAGTGAAGAGCGGCAGGAATCCGTTCTAGAACCGTAGCTCTTCTTGATCTGTGTGGAAGATTTGCCAGAAAGTGTGGACTCTTGTCTGAATATGTTTAAAGTTAACTCAAAGGTCGTGATGGGAGTGACAAGCGAGGTTTGCATCATATATATATATATATATATATATATATATATATATATATATATATATATATATATATATATATATCATATTTATTACTATGATTACTTTTCTGGGGGGTTGAATTGTGTGAAAATTAAAATACAAATATAAAACAAATACACGCCCCCTGCGCGCGCGTGTGTAGTATGAGAGGACCACATGAGTACAAGAGCACAGTCTCATGGACGGAACATCACAACTGAGGCGATGACATATGCATGGGATCACCGCATGGTGTAGCTCACAGCTTGGGACCACTGCATGGTGGGGGCCCACAGCTTGGGACCACTGCATGGTGGGGACCCACAGCTTGGGACCACTGGATGGTGGGGGTCCACAGTTTGGGACCACTGGATGGTGGAGGCCACAGCTTAGAACCACTGCATGGTCGGGGCCCACAGCTTGGGACCACTGGATAGTGGAGGCCACAGCTTACAACCACTGCATGGTGCAGCCCACAGCTTGGGGCCACTGCATGGCGGAGCCCACAGCTTCGGACCACTGCATGGCGGAGCCCACAGCTTGGGAACACTGCATGGTGGAGCCCCCAGCTTAGGACCACTGCATGGTGGAGCCCACAGCTTGGGACCACTGCATGGTGAGGGCCCAAAGCTTGGGACCACTGCATGGTGGAGCCCACAGGCTTGGAACCACTGCATGGTGGGGGCCCACAGCTTGGGACCACTGGATGGTGGAGGCCACAGCTTAGAACCACTGCATGGTGGAGCCCACAGCTTGGGGCCACTGCATGGCGGAGCTCACAGCTTGGGACCACTGCATGGCGGAGCCCACAGCTTGGGAACACTGCACGGTGGGGCCCCCAGCTTGGGACCACTGCATGGCGGAGCCCACAGCTTGGGACCACTGCATGGTGGGGGCCCAAAGCTTAGGACCACTGCATGGTGAAGCCCACAGCTCGGGACCACTGCATGGCGGAGCCCACAGCTTGGGACCGCTGCATGGTGGAGCCCACAGCTTGGGACCACTGCATGGCGGAGCCCACAGCTTGGGACCGCTGCATGGTGGGGGCCCACAGCTTGGGACCACTGCATGGTGGAGTCCACATGTCCGTGGAGCATCAGTGCGTGCATGTGGCACCTTCGCTTCCAGTCTGCTATGAGTCATCGGCACCAACGTGGCCCTCTCCCCCTCTCTCCCCAACCCTGGCCTCCTCCTCCTCCTCCTCCTCCTCCTCCTCCTTCCCCTCACCCCACCCGTGTACCCTGACGTCACGCTGCACCGTGTACCCTGAGCACCACCACCGTGAACCTCGTACCTTAAGGGCCTGCGTTTGGTGGTCCCCTGCACCATTTGCTGTACCGTAAAGAGGCTTTTGTGCACCGTGCACACCTCGACCTCTGCACCGTATTATCTGACTTCGGGACCTCACTCTGACCCCCTTACACGGTAGAATTGCTTCGTACCCTAGCCTCGCTGTTTTGAAACATGTACCCTAAATCCAGGTCATGTACTGCTGTACCGTACCTTGTGTGACACTGTGGACCATTTAGACTTTATTAGTGTACCGTGTATCCAGTCTTCAGTACCATATACCTTGAATCCGTGTACCGTACCCTAATATCAACATCTGGGTCATGTAGGGCATAACCCAATCATCGTGTACCGTGTACCTTGAACCTAAAGCAAGAGCGATGTACCTTCAACACCTCAGCCTCTGTACCGTTTACCCCTCATAGTAGTACCTGCCCCTGATTTATGTACCGTGTACTGTTACTCATTTGCCGTGTACCCTTGCCCATGTACCGTGTACCATGACCTATTCAACGTAACCCCTAACCCATGTACCGTGTATTGTGACGAGTATCGTGTACAATGACACTATGCGTCATGTACCCTGACATGCACCGGATTCCCGAACTATGTACCCTTACCCATGTACCGTGTACCTGTCTCATGTACCAACAACCCCGGCCCATATCCCACGTACCCTAACCTACGTGCGGTACCGTGTACCCTGATCCTTATATCGTGTACCCTGACCTATGTAGCGTGTACTCTGACCCATATGCCAAGTACCGTATGTTCTGACACGTGTACCGTGTACCTTGACGCATGTACCGTGTACCCTGATCCCCATACCGTTTTCCATGTCGTCTTCGATCTATATCATTTTTAGTAGGTATCTTGTACCATATACTGAGGTACCTGCACGGTGTTTCCTGATATCGTACCGCGTACCGTTCACTTATGCAGCGACCTCTGTGCTGTGTATGACGTACGTAAACTCAGTGGTGTACCATGTAACCTTATCATGAAACGCAACTCATGTGTACCGTACATTCTGCTTCTTTACCGTGTACCGTGAGAGTGTACCGCGTACCTTGATCCCAGTATCATTGACCCCAATTAGGACACTGACCCCTGTGGCTGTCTATCGTTGAATACTGCGAAAAAGTCATATCCGTACCGTCTATTATATGTAACGCGTACATAGTACCTGTCTGTTTACATAGCATGTACCATAGATATTGATTCTTGACTCATGTACCCCTTTATATGTACACCAATGTCATACACATGATACCCACACATGACAGTCATATGAATTCGTTTTTATGGTAGGGTTGGAATCCCGGGGCGCGGCAGTAGGCCCGTACCCAACCCAGGAGGTCGCCCTGCCCTTCGGGGCTGGTCGATAAATAGGTACCTGGCTTACGGGTCTGCTCTCTGGGGAAATACGAGTGTAAAATACTTTTCCCGTAACACACAACGTCCTGTTATACACATGACACCTACACCCACATGACACTTACACCCACCAGTCGTCATACACGTGACACCTACGCCCACCAGTGATATACACATGGTCCTTACGCTCACCAGTGTCATACACTTGACATCTAGACCCATCACTGTCATACAATTGGCCAGCTTCAGTCGCAACAGTCACATACACCCACCTACACTCAAGGATATCATAGAAAAACCACCTACACCCACCAACACCCAAGGATATCATAGGGGGAACCACCTACACCCACCTACACCCAAGGATATCATAGGGAGAACAACATACACCCACCTACACCCAAAGGATATCATAGAGAGAACCACCTACACCCAGAAATATCATAGGGAAAACCACATACACCCACCTACACCCAAGGATATCACAAGGAGAACCACACACACCCACCTACACCCAAGGATATCATAGGGGAACCACATACACCCACCTACACCCAAGGATATCACAGGGAGAACCACACACACCCACCTGCACCCAGGGATATCATAGGAAGAACCACACCCACCCACCTACACCCAAGGATATCATAGGGAGAACCACATACACCCACCTACACCCAGGGATATGATAGAGACAACCACACCCACCCACCTACACCTAAGGATATCATTGGAAGAACCACACCCACCCATCTACACCCAAGGGTATCACAGGGAGAACCACATATACCCAAGGATATCATAGGTGGAACCATATACACCCACTTACACCCGAGGATATCATAGGGGGAACCACATACACCAAAGGGTATCATAGGAAGAACCACATACACCCGAGGATATCACAGGGGAACCACATACACCCACCTACACCCAAGGATACCATATGGGGAACCACATTCACCCACCTGCACCCATGAATATCATAAGGAGAACAACATACACCCTCCTACAACCAAGGATATCATAGGGAGAACCACATACACCCACCTACACCCAAGGATACCATAGGGGAACCACATACACCCAAGGATACCATAGGGGGAACCACATACACCCACCTACACCCAAGGATATCATAGGGAGAACCACATACACCCATGATGAGGTGTATCCGCGGACCGTTCTCATCTACGACACTGTACATCCTACAGTACACCCTCTACACTTGGCCCTTGTGAGGGGGGGGGGGGACCCATCGCCATGTCAGATACCTGGAATATTTCTCTCTTTCTTTTTTCCCTCTTTTTTTTCATCTGCTCAAGATGAGGGAAAAGCCTCACAGGTCTTTTGTTTACGGCAGATAAGAGTCTTTTGTTTCTTGTCTCCCTCTACTGTTTTGTGTGTGTGCGTGCGTGTGTGTGTGTGTGTGTGTGAGGGTGGGGGAAGTGGGTGGGTAGGGGGTGTTGCTTTGTCTGTATATGGGATGGTTGTGTGTGTGTGTGTGTGTGTGTGTGTGTGTGCGCGCGCTTGTGTTTGTGTGTGCGTGTGTGCTTGTGTTTGTGCGCGCTCGTTCTTGCACTGTAGAGAGAGAGAGGGCGTTCTACACTCGTAGGGCCCCGTTTCTTGAACTCTCTACTGCCGTAAAACTCTTTTTTAAAACTCTGCTCCTGCACATCCTTTCATACTATCAAAGCAGCTACTTCTCCACGCCTTTTCTTACGAGTTTCGCGCTTAATGTCCCTGCCGCCGCCCCTGGTTACGCTCTCTTTGAACCCTACGAAGAAGTGTCTGCTGTCGACGTCATCGAGCTGACTTCAGAATTCTTGTGGTCTGTCTCTCGATCTTTTCTTATCATTGGGACGACCAATCTTAAAGTACATATTCAGGTCTTAATATAAGTTGTATGTTGACTGTTAAACACATTATTTATCTACTTGAATACGATTCAGAAATTCTCTAGTCACCGTGTCATGCCTTCATTACTTTGCAATTGCTCGGGTTTGATTTTCACGAACCGCACCAGCGGGGAGAGTTTGTCAATGTCCCTTTGTAAGCTGATGCAGTCTTCATCATTTCAACAGACACGTTCACATAGGAGTCCAGTCTTTGGCGAGTCATTTTAACCTTTACCGAAATTTTGCAACGGTTCGTAAGACGCAGCCCAGCGGTACTTGAGACCCCCAACTTACTTCGGAAGAGCTCCGATGACGTTCCGTTGAGAAAACTTCCTAAATGTGGAGAAAGCACATGACAGGGTTTGGCAGAGTCACCTCGTGGAAGGGTCGTGCGAATATATGGTGCGGGAGGGGAGCAGTGAGAGGCCTCTACCAAGTGTGTCATGCATGTGTGTGAATAGGAAGAGAAGTTAAAGAGTGAGTTATTCCAGCGGTCCAAGGAATCTTCGTCCCAAATACTAACTTAAGAGTCCAACATGTACACAATCGACCCGTCCCTCTGTATCATCTAAGACAAGGCGTCATGCTACCGTACGGGTCTGGAAGAACTGTTGCCAGTTACTCACGACCCCTTTTCTCCGAAGCCAAGATAACCCCTTGCCGTAGGTGGTGGCCTCCTCCTCCTCTTCCTCCTCTCCGTTGCAGGGAATCATCAATTTGCTTTCTAATTAAATTTCCCAGAGCTCTGCAGACCACACTCGTCAGAGATGAGATGCTGGTCCGCAGTTCTGTGTATTATCTCGATCTCCTTTCTTAGAAAATGAGCACGATATTTGCTCGCTGCCATTCCCTTCTTAGTTCTACACCCTCCTATGGCGTTGTTTTATGAACATTTTCTGCGGTCTGTAATATGTTTGCGAATACTTCTTGTGCGTGTGTGTGTGTGTGTGTGTGTGTGTGTGTGTGTGTGTGTGTGTAGATAAATAGGTAAATATTTGATTCCATGATGAAATTACCATCCCTAAACCACATGGTTGATATAAAGCTTTTGAGACACCGAAGTGGTGGTGGTGGAGTGGTGATAATGGTCGGGATGGAGTGGTGAAAGTAGTGGTGGTGGAGTGGTAATTGTGGTTATGGCGGAATGGTGATAGTGGCGGTGATGGAATGGTGATAGTGGTGGTGGTGGAGCGGTGATAGCGGTGGTGGTGGAGTGGTGATAGTGGTGGTGGTGGAATGGTGATGGTGGTGGTGGTGGAGTGGTGATAGCGATGGTGGTGGAGTGGTGATAGTGGTGGTGGTGGAGTGGTGATGGTGGTGGTGGTGGAGTGGTGATGGTGGTGGTGGTGGAGTGGTGATAGCGGTTGTGGTGGAGTGGTGATAGTGGCGGTGGTGGAGTGGTGATAGTGATGGTGGTGGAGTGGTGATAGTGGTGGCGTTGGAATGGCGATAGCTGTGATGAGGGAGTGGTGACAGTGTCGCTGGTGGGGGATAGTGTGCGGTGATAGTGATAGTGATAGTGATAGTGATAGTGATGGTGGTGCAGTGGTGATAATGGTAGCATTATTGTTGTGGTGGTGGAAGTGGTGGTGGGGGAGGGGGCGTGGTGGTGGTGGTTGTGGTGGTGGTGTTGGTTGGTTGGTTGGTTGGCTGGTTGGTGGAGGCGGCCACGGCAAGGGCTTGCTGCGGGGTAAGTAGGTCAGCTGGAGCCTGCAGGGGGGAGTGGGGGGGGGGGGGGGGTTGGTGGGGGGTTGGTGGGGAGTTGGGGGGGGGGTTGGTGGGGGGGTTGGCGGGGGAGGTGCCTGCCTGTGTGATCCGAGAGAAGGATGCAGGGCGGTGGCTCCTCCTGCAGGAGAATCCATCCTCTCTCTCCCTCCCTCTCTCTCTCTCTCTCTCTCTCTCTCCTCTCACCTGACACACTCACTCTCTCACAATCTATGCAAAGTCTTTCTTATCTATGGCATCTATATTGATACTATTTGGCACCGCCGGGATCTATACGGAGATAGTTAGGGATAGCTTGTGTGTGTGTGTGTGTGTGTGTGTATGACTAGACGGGATGAGTCAGCAGACGGGGTGCCACTGTGGGAGGCGAGTCACACGTCGCGTCAGGTCAGCGTCCTCGGTCTAGACTCCCACTTACAACCCCCAGGGTCAGGTTCCGTCTGGCCTCCCACACACACACACACACACACACACACACGCACACAACCCCCCCCCCCCCCACGGCAACGTTGCCAGCTCTCACTTTTGGTAGAATTACAAAAAAAAATCTTTATTTCTTTTAGTACTTATGATTCTTAGTCTCTCTCTCTCTCTTTCTCTTTTTTTTCCGGTGTTACCGGACTCCACCTGCTTGTGTTTGCGCCGCGGGGCGAAAAGCCTCCTTCGGCGGGGCTGCATCATCGTGGGTTGTCGAAGGAGAGAACGGGTCTCGTTCGGGTTGGGCTTCTTACTCGAAAGGCGTCCATCATCTCTGCTACTGAAAGTAGCGCAAGCTAGAAGTCGTAGGAGATATTATCAGTGAGAGGCGTCCTAGAGCACTAATGACGGTAATAATGATG
>JAYMFT010306839.1:0-10170 GCA_038088735.1 Panulirus argus | reverse complement strand
ATATATATATATATATATATATAATGCTATTTTTGAAATTGCCCAGTTTAATTACTGAGCAGCATCATGTAGAAAATTTAAGTCCCTCCTAGCTTGCATACGAAGGGATGGATATGAAAAATGGTTACGGAGATGTAAATGAAAAATAAAGAAATGTAAGAACAGTATGGCAACATTTCACATTCTCTTGTACAGCAACACATTAAACAATGTGAGAGATACACTGAGAAAAGGTGCAAATGGGAACAGCTTCAGGAGTCCTTGTGCACCCACTGTCTGTAAGTGACCTGAATGAGCAAGGACATATGGATCTTTCTGAAATGAAAGATGGCAGATCCCATTTCATACTGCACTACCTTGAATATAATATCATAACACTGTCATCTGTCTGCTGAAATGTAAGACAGTGGCTGAGATAGCACATGAACTACTTCCAATATTTGAATTTTGGAGTTCCATGTGTCTTACTCTCTGACGATGGAAAGTAATTATCAGTCCTAACTGTAAACACATATAAACAGGTTATATGTTAATATTTTGAATCCCTTCTTAAAACTTCTATGAATCACATATATTGCATACAGAAGTTTTAATTCTTATTGAAATGATCAATTAAAAATCACATCATTTCAAATTTGTACAATGTTACATTCATAATGTTCACCACGAAAAATCAGTACCAAGTGATATGTTACGTGACATAATTATCTTTATGATTTATAATTTGTATATATCTACAAAAGGAAAGAACAGTTCCAGATGAACTAATCTTTGCAGCAACAGAGTAGATCTAAAGCTCAAGTTGCACATGATGCTCCTGATTTAAAAGAAGAGTCTAATCCTGCACAGAAGATCTCTGACGATATAAAAGAGAATTTTCCTCCTGCCAAATATGTAAAAGGGACCCATGTATCTTATGTGGAGCTGTGCCTTCTCAGGAAGACAGCGGTTA
Organism: Panulirus argus; assembly: GCA_038088735.1. NCBI lineage: Eukaryota > Metazoa > Arthropoda > Malacostraca > Decapoda > Palinuridae > Panulirus > Panulirus argus. The sequence continues at coordinate 9,218 of JAYMFT010306839.1, read as the reverse complement.
TAGGATTCATACAATAAGCAAAATTACTGAAGGTAAGCTTGCTCAAAACCAATTAGTTTGTGATTCAATGGTCTTAAATCAAATGATGTTCCTCAGTAACAAATTTCAGGCTCAGACTATCTATGGGGGACAACAATTTATACAGTACCACTTCAGGAGTAGCTGCCTGACAGATATGTTCCTCTCTGAAAGGTAGTCTTCATTGCAACAGTGCATGACATAGCCATAAATCACATAAAAATGTTGATTTAGAGTTCTCCATGCATACACACTGATATTTCTAGTTTTTTTCTCATATATACTTTCTTATTTGTTGTGCTTCAACAGTAATCTTGAAATGTACAATGAAAGTGCTTTTCGAATGTGTATTTTAATTAATTTTTTTATTCATTCAACTTGCCCAGTTCATGAGGTGGGCAAGGTGTAGCTTACCCAGTTCATGTACTGAACAGTCAGGTGGCCCACTTTGCATACTTTCATAAGAATTCTTTAATAAAAGAATCTGCCTCATATTAGCATCTACAGGATTGAGTGAAACTTAAGAGATTTCTTTGTAACCCATTTGGCTTATTCCAACAAATGAAATATCCACATGTTCCTGTTTGATGAAACATTTGTGTAAATTCCAGATCAAATCTGTAAAATCTCTGATGAGAAAGGCATGAAAGGTATGTCGGTCTGATATTTTGTCACGAAAGGCATAAAATTTCTATAAATAGCCATAAAGAAATGGAACCTCATTGAGATTAATGGGTTCTTCTGAAAGGCAGCAACTGTGTCATTTGAAGATTCATGGGGATCATTAAGTTTCTTGGTGCTGCCTGACTCTTATTTACTTTCTTTCAAACACTGGGCCAAATCTTGAGTTTTTTCTATGAGTGGTGAGTTTCTATCCACCGGTGACCACAAAATGGCAGCGTGAATTCTAAGGACTTAGTAGGCATAGTGTAAGCTTCTCCCCTGGTAGGTAAACTGTGGAATAGAGCACAGGGTTTGCAATAGCTTTTCCATTTCCCACATGATAAAGCCACTATCAAATGCATTACACAGAGTGTGAAGAGCACAACATCCAACCATCACCATCTGCAAACTACCATACTGAACCGCATTTATTTCTGGATCATCTTTATAGACTACCAGTTTATCTCTAAACTAACCAAAGAAACAGACATGTCTGGCATGTTCAGCTAAGCTACACAATCCTTGCTCCAGTCCAAAAGAAACATAAAACTGACTGCCACACAAAATTACTCTGTTACACACCTGCACGGTATACCAAGTGAGATGGTACAAGTCAAATGAAGCTACTCTTAAATAATACTGAACTTATTTAAACCATGAATATATAAAGGTAACCTTGGGACAAATACAAGACCTTTTACATCCTGAAATAGGAATAATTACATACGATCTTTATAAGGACTTTTAAGTAAATTAACCTGTATAACATTTTAAGACATTTCAAGGACAGGTAGGAACCCTGCTTTACTCCCAACTTAAGCCAGGCACAACATTCATTTACTGATCAGCTCTGGGTTGGTTGTAAGCCAAATGCCCACTTGAAAATCCAAACCCACGAAGGCCCGTATATGAATTGTGGTCTGCATCACTAACCATTACACCTTTTATTCCTTATTTGAATTCTATATAAGCAAATATAATTTGTTTCATTCCTTCACAAACAGCTCTTTACACTTTCTAAGTGCAAACTTAACTTAAAATATGGTGCGGACATGATAATTCACTGCATAGGTAATGAAAAAGAATCCAATGCCCAAACAGCACCTGCTTATGATGATTTGCATAGATTCAATAATTTTTTTTTAATGCTTAAGTGCAAAGTGATCACCTAGCTGAATAACAGTGTTTTAATGAACCACATTCTCCAGGGTTGCAAGATATTTTAACACAAATCAGCCACTTATATCCACATCACGGAATGGTGCAGAATGCACAAGGTCGTGAGGTATAAGAATAAAGTGGGAAATGCATGGGGGACAGATGACATTAGAAATGCTGTGGAAGAGAAGAAAAAGGCATCTGGCAGACTGTAAAAAGCAATGTACCAGTAGATGTTCAGCAAAGAAGCTGATACAGCAAAGGAAAGAAAGAGTAGATTACTATTTTGCAAGAAAGCCGAGAGAAAAATTAAGGGATAATAAGAAAGTGTACAAGGAGGAGGTAAAAAAGGGAAAGAGGTGGATGTTAGAGTGGAAATATTAATGTTAAAAGTAAGGAAGGGGAACTGCTAAATCAAAAGGAGGAAGTGAAAGGAAGATGGAAAGAATAATTAAAGAACAGATGAATGTGGGAAAAGGCGAAGCAGCAATTGTAACATGCATGATATGGTGGATGAAAGGAAAATGATACAAGTGCAGGGTCCTATAGCATGCTAAATTCCATGCTAAATTATTTATCAGATGCATCCACTCTATCATATGTTCTCCTCTAAACTTCAGCATTTTAGCCATAATCCCATCCACTCCAGGTGCCTTTCCTACCTTCAGCCTCATCATTGCCCTTCTTATCTCCCTTTTTGCTATAGGCCCTTGCACTAGTATCCTCTATCTTCCATCCTCCATAACCATGCATGTAACAACTGCTGCCTCCTCTTCTCCCACATTAATCAGTTCTTCAAAATAATCATCTTATCTCCATTTCACTTCACCCTTTTGGTTCAGCAACTCCTCTTCCTTACTTCTCCCATTAACATTTCCACTCCTACATCCACCCCTTTCCTTTTTCACCTCCTTCCAGTATAATTTCTCATTATCCTGAAACTTTTCACTCAACTTTCTTACAAAATCTTCATTTACTCTTTCTTTGCTTTCCACTATCTGCTTCGAATCATTCCACTTACATATTTCATACTCTTCCCTCCTCCTTTGCTGAACTTCCACTGGTCTATTCGTATCAAGAAATCTACCACATGCCTTTTTATTTTCTTCCATAGCATTTCTAATCTCTTGCGTCCACCATGCATTAATATTTTTATTCCTATATCTCACAACCTTGTATCCAACTATGAATTCTACAATCTTTAGTAGTACTTTTCTCAACATTTTAAACACCTCTGTCACACATGACTGCATCCCTACATTCAGTGCACTTCCATCTAAGCTTTCAGTTAACTTCCTTTCATACTCCTCTCCACATTTTTTTTTTTTTTTTTTCCTGATTCATCTTCTCGCCTGCCAACACTTTTGCCCATCCATTCTTCCTTAGACCATACTTCCACTTCTCCCTGATCCTCATCCCCACAAGAACTGCAAAATGGTCAGTCTCAAAAGAATACTCTCACAACTCTAGCATCTAACACAGCCTTTCTCATTCTTTTATCCACTGCCACATAGTCTATCAAAGCCTTTTTGCTCTTATCTTCCATCATTCTTCATCCATGTATATCTGTGGATCATCTTGTGCAGAAAAAAGGTGTTTGCAAGAAATAAAACCCTCTCAGCACAACACCCACAAAATAACTTCCATTCTCATTTGCTCAAGGAACTCCCATTTTACTATTGCACCAATTTTATCACAACCCAGTTTCACAATCATATCACCCATTAAGACCACGTTTCTCTCATTCTCAAAACCATTTAAACAATCATCTAAATTTCTTCAGAAACACTTCATTTCATCCCTTCCTCATGCAGTCTTCATATTTACATATGCACATGCATATAACCATGCATATGTCACAATTCCAATCTTTCCTTTCACCCACACTATTCTTGATGCATTCCATCCATGCTCTGTAACATCCTCTCACATTGTACATCTTTCTTTCCCTCTCCCCAGATAATCTTCACTCATTCCCATCCATACCGCTCCTCCTTCCATGCCCCCATAACTTGCATTCATCATTTCCATTTTAAAATAAACACCCTGCCCAAGAATATGGGTTTCCCTAATCATCAGCTCATCCAAGCTACAACTTTTAAAATTCTCCACAAGCTCCCTCCTTTTACTCTCACCAGTCACACCATTTACATTCAGCACCATCACCATCAATCGCTCGTCTCTTTTACTCCTCAGCATATCTGACATTTTCAAGTGCCGCTTCTCAGCCTTTTATTCTTCATCATTGACAGGCCACTGGCAGAGAGCAACTCCAGCACACTGTTTCCAGAGGCAGTGAGGCTCCAAAATTGTCCAAAAAAACTGAAGTCCCAGCACACCTTCTGTGTTTGGCTGTATTTAAAAGGAATGCCATGATGGAGTTGAAAAATCCCTTCCACTTTAGTTCCAACCCTAAGGGATGGATTAACGAGGTCATCATGAGAAGACAGGGTGAGACCTGGATACCCTAGAATATTAGAATATCCCCTTGAGGTACTGAGACTTGAAAACATTCTCCAATTTTGAGCCTGTTCACAGTAGCAGCATCTACTAACCTCATTGGTTCCAATATTGCCACTGCAGTAAAATGTGCTCAGGATGTATGTAGCAATTATAGGGGAATAAGCCTGTTAAGTATATCAGGAAAAGTATATGCAAGAATGTTTATTGTCAGTGTTTATTGACAAAAGTATATGCAAGAATGTTTATTGTCAGTGTTTATTGACAGAGTGATGGAAGTGACTGAATGCAGAATCAGTGAGGAGCTAGGGGGTTTTAGGAAAGGTAGGGGATGTGTGAATCAGATCTTTGTGATGAAAATGACAATGGAAAATCACTCAGTTAAAGGCAAAAAATGTATGAAGCTTTTATGGATCTGGAGAAAGTGTGTAATATAGTCAACAGTCAAGTGGAATGCTCTATTGGTAAGAAACAACAGCTGGCTAGTGTAAAAGCCTTCAATGGAGAACCAAATGCATGTGCAACAGAGGATGGAGAGTTAAGCAAAAGTTTCCGTATAAATGTGGGTGTGAGGCAGGGCTGCATGAGGTCACAATGGCTTTTTAGCATATTTATGGATGGAGTGATAAGAGATGTGTAAGCAAAATTAGGGAAAGGGGGTGGAGAGATGGAGTGCAGTGATAAGGTAAGGTGGCTAGTGACAAACCTGTTTGTGGATGATGCTGTGTTCGTTGATCAGAGTGGAGTTGCAAATGGTTTAAGTCTGTTTTTGATGAGTGTAAGTACAGGCAATCGAAGGCGAATGCGAGTAAAAATACAATACTGGAGCTGAAAGGAAACAGTGTGAAAGTATAGACTTTGTAAAACCCTAGTGAGTGAAAGAAGAAAGCATACTAAACTGAGTTATGGATATGGGTGGAGAAAAACTGCAAGTGAGAGAATTTAAGCATTTAGATATCTTGGGTAAGCCTGGTGACATGGAAGAAGAGATTAGGGAGAGAGCAGTATAAGGTAGAAGAATCACTAAATCCCTTAACAGAATAATGAAGGATAAAGGGGAAAATATGGAAGTGAAGAAAAGATCAAGGGACATCATAGTCCTCTCAACCCTGACCTATGCAGTCAAAACATGGACATGGAATGAGCCACAGGCTGTAGAAATGAGCTATTTGAGAGGAGTATGTGAAATGATTAGCTGGAATGAAGAAAGAAATGAGGGGGGTGGATGAGATATGTGGTATGGCAGGGAATGCAAAGCAAATAAATTGTGGAGTGATAGAGTAGGTGAAACATAACATTTTGTGGTGGTTTGGGCATGTGGAAAGATTGCAAGATGGGAAGTTCACAAGCATAGTGTATGACAATATGATTAAAGCGGTTGGTGTGAGAGGAAGACCATCTGTGATGTGGGGGAATAAAGCAGAAGAGTACTGGAGGGAGAGAAATGGTGAAACAATGCATGGAATGGTGTATGCAAGGAAGGCAAGAGGTAAGTGGAGACTTTTGCTGTGGCCAACCCCCTTGATGGAAGTTCCCTGAGGGAACAAACGACAGTGATAGGTAGGTAGGTAGGTAGGTAGGTAGAAAGATAGATAGGCAGAGATATATAAAGATAAACAACACAAGACCATCCAAACATTTCAGCGTAGCATCACTTTACATGAGCAATGAGAAAAAGAATTGGTAACCTGGAGCAGCTAAGATCTATACAGGTGCATGTCTTTTATTTGCATGTGAATCACCAAAGGAACAAAAAATAATTGGAGCAGCTAAGATCTATACAGGTGCATGTCTTTTATTTGCATGTGAATCACCAAAGGAACAAAAAATAATATTCTCTAATTTGCAGAATGGTGGAAAAATCAGCAATGTAAATTATACAACTAGAAGGATTAAGGAAAGAATCAATTTGATATAACTTAATTTGGGCATAAGATTCCAATCATAACCCCTTTTTTCCAAAGTTACTGGTATTAATAGTAAGTTAATATTGTACTTGATTCTTCCTACTACAGCAAACAGAAAGATCTTGTGACTGTCCAACACACTATGTAAGCAAAGCAAAAAATGTACAGGAATCAAGTTAGTAAGAGTTATTTCACTGGCATTCACAGTAAGTAATATCTAAAGAAAAAATAGCAGTACATTTAAACTTAGGCAGTAAAGCTAAACTTAGGAAAGGAATATGCTGATTTTAAATCCTTTATTAAATCAATATGATAAAATTTGGAGTATTTCTAACACTGCATGCTATGCTTATCTATAAAAATTTTATGCTGAAATAATGAATATACAGCAGAGATGCAGCCAGACAGAGCTATGGGTTTCCAGTACCATTATCTTAAAATAGATGCTGTAAATTGTAAATGGGTTGTCCTTGAGTTTTCATCAAAAGATATATTTAGGAATAGTTAATCATGCCACAGATAAGTTCACTGGAGGCATCCTAGTCAAAGGTAGGTCTACAGAGGTAAAAACTCTAGAAGTACAAGTCTTTACAATTTTAAGGAAGCTTTTCCAACAGTTTCTTCCTTAGATATTTACAAGATAATTTTCTATTCCAACTTATCAAAAAGAAACGTTTCTTTTTTCTACCAGAAACTGCAACTACAGGTCAAGATCTATAGGATTACCCAGTAGGACAAATGCTACCCACCACTAAAACCTAGCTTCTTATTTCTCTTTACAAAACACCAAATTTTCTCATGATGGCTGTACGAGTTCACCACTCAATACAAAAGACAAATATCATTCTAATATAAAATCTAACTTGGAAACCCCACATTACACAAATAGATCAGCTCCTGCAAAAACTTGGGAGTCTTATCAAGATGCCAAAGATTCCTCTCTTTAATGCAGTTTGTCAGACTTCAAAGGGAGTTCAGTCTCTGTTGTAGTTTCTGCTCTCACATCTCAGGTGGCTCTAGTTCTGCATACTTACTTGACAGTCAACTTATCAAGTCTCCTAAATTGACCTGCAAACTTGATCCACTTCCACTACCATGCTGGTTCTCTTCCCTCTTTTATACATATTATTTTGGCTTCTCCTATGACTGCTTCTGTACCTTGGCCAACAGCTGGACCAAACAGTACTTGGCAAACCAGTGCTTTACATGTCTGATTACCGTTTGGCTTTTGGCACCTCTCAAAGATGGACCAGTTATGTCTGCTTCTTTCACTTGACAGATAAGCTTCTGGAATACTTACCTCATTATGTATTTCCTAACAACTGCAACTTCTCCTTTTTAAATGAAAGCTTTTCCAGCTGCTTAAAAAGTTTGGATTCTGCTTCTTAATTTTTTTTTTTTTTTTTTTTTTTTTTTTTTTTTTTTTTTTTTTTTAAACTAAATGTCTGCCTTGTTGAGGACTTATCAAGAATGGAAAAGGGGAGGGCTGGGCAGGAGACTCTTGAGTTACCAACAGTTGACCAATACCTGTGGGACACAGTGACCCAGCCAAAGGAGGAAATGCAAATACGGGGAGGGCTGGGCAGGAGACTCTTGAGTTACTAACAGTTGACCAATACCTGTGGGACACAGTGACCCAGCCAAAGGAGGAAATGCAAATACCCAACTTTAGAGAGCACAAACTAAAACAATATCTGCTTACTTCTGCCCATAAATTTATCATGAAGGGAGCTGGAAAAGACAGCGTTCTCTCCTCATATGTGAGTGGTAGTGTATTAATTGCAAATCAACCTGCTGAGTAACTGATCTTAAGAATATACACCTAAGACCTGAACACAATGCCCAATTTTCTGGAAGACTAAACAATTTCAGTATTATTATAAGAAGTTTGTAAGAAAGATTAAGGGGCAATTCTATGCCAAGTACACTCTTGGAGTTGAGGAATGAAACTCTTGATCTTTAAAAGCAAAACCAGAATTATAAGGAATTTTTTAAAGGAATAGAAGTTTTGCTTTTGGTAGACCTAAATTTGATCACATCAAATCTACTCCAAGAAATGCCCTCATGTTTGAACTGACAAAAGTGGTAAAAGTTGACAGGAAACAAGAAAGGGAAGATTGGCAACTGAATAAAGCGAGAGCCGCTACCAAGGTGAATTACTGACATAGGATTAAATAAAATCACTGGATGAAACAGGATAACTGATGAAGATGCAGGAGAGGCTAATAAAGGAAAACCCTCAGCAACACCTCTGTTAATATGATGGGAAGGAGATGGAAAATGGAAAAACATAAAATGGTGCTGCACATCGAAGAGATATATATAAAAAAAAAAAAAATACTCTCTTTTCATATGGATGTTCATTACAAAAAAATTCTGTTCAAAACCATTTTACTTCTGCATGCAATAAAACATTTAGTTTGAATATCTTTGGTTTAAAACCACCCAAAATCAAAATTCCACCACATCTATATTTCCCACAACAAAAATGGCAAGTGCATTTTCAGTCATAGCTCCATTTTCCACACACTGAGTCTTAGAGGGGAAATCCTCACTTGGCCCCCGTCTCTATTCCTTTTTTTGGAAAAGTAAAAAATTGAAGGGGAGAATTTCCAGCCCCGCCCCAATCCCTTTTAGTTGCCTTCTGCGACACGCAAGGAATATGTGGGAAGAATTCTTTCTCCCCTATTCCCAAGCATAATATATATGCTGGCATTTGCTACCCAAGTGCGAGTCACGCAGAATGTGGGAGGCGGGAAGGTGAGAAAGGGTAATGATTGGTGGAATGAAAAATTAAAGTTGCTTGTAAAAGAGAAAAGAGAAGTATATGGGCAGAACTTTTTGTAAGGCTCCAGTCACGGAAAAAAGTCCACATCAAGGCCGGGCCCTAATTGAAATATAGTCTCTAAGAAAACTGAGAAAGGGGGAAAAACACACAGGGAAAGTATTTACAAATTTTTGAAAGTGAAAAACATGTCTCTTGAAATGAGCCAGGTCATAGTTATTGGGAAA
>JAYMFT010306828.1:0-10170 GCA_038088735.1 Panulirus argus | reverse complement strand
TCTCTCTCTCTCTCTCTCTCTCTCTCTCTCTCTCTCTCTCTCTCTCTCTCTCTCTCTCTCTCTCTCTCTCAGTGTCGGCAACTGTTAAACAAGCGTGCTGATGTTATGGATACACACAGGCTGCAGACCCCATATGTCCTGCCGTGCGTTCTCTCAAGCTCCAGCTGTACTTAGAGACTCGGAGTGTTAATGGAGGCATTTGGGGTGTTAAGTCTGAAGATGGCGTGGTGGGTAGTGGCGTCAGAGTTACGGTGTTCAGCAGTGGGGAAGACTTGATGGAGGGGAGTTGGCAAGAGAGGGAGGTTCCGAAGGCTGTCTGGCTGAGTAAATAGGTCATTGGGGATGTAATGATTGGGAGAGAGAGAGAGAGAGAGAGAGAGAGAGAGAGTTTAGGAGTTCATGGAAAACTAACCGTTGGAGGGGAGGGATTTGGGGGTGGGGTGTTTGGTCACTGGCTGGGGGCGGAGTGGAAGGTCACTGGTTGAGGGTAGGGAGGAGGGGATCTGTTACTAGGGGAGGGGGACAGTGGAAGGTCTGTCGTTAAGGGAAGGGGTACGAGTGGCAGGCTGGCGGTACTGTGGAAAGTTGGGGGATTGTTCGGTTAAAGAGGGAGAAGTTAGGGTCTCTTTGTGACCACTCGAGACCATTACAGAGACACGGCAGAGACGCTTTGTCTCTTTACACAGACACTAAACTTAGCCCACAAGAATTTGGGTCTTTTCCATTTTGGAACAACGTGCAAGTAGTTAAATCAACACTAGTTTCTCCCATTTCAGATATATATATATAGCACACAGATCTGATCCCAATTATTTTCGGTTTTGAAAAAAAAAAAAGAGAAGCGAATTATATCCTGAACACTCAGATCAGAACACCCAAAACAGTTACTCTGAACGCACCCTTCTTGCTGTTGCCACACCAAGCGAACGACGGCAGATGACAGTAATGATGTAAAATTGTATTTATCACATTTGTGAATATTTCTTAGAAATACCTTTTAGTCATACTGTATCTCTCTAACTGTCAATTCTTTCCCACCGTTAAGTTTTAAGACACCACAATTCGTCCCTGCATTAATATTGATAACATACACTGTCTGAGCTAAAACTTATCTTCCATTCTATCATAGAAACCCCACGTCATCAACTTCACGAAATCTGTTTCCCAAAAGTCGCGGTGTGTTGTGTAGGATCCGTAATTGATTTTCTTGTGAGCAGCTGTTTCATATCTACAGGAGGGCCTTATTAACCTCTGTAAAGAGCACAGTTCCCATACATGAGGTGGCTCTTCTGCCACCTCTTTGTTAGCCAGAGTGGAATCAAAACCATTCCATCTGAGTAATTATCCAGGCATTACACCTCCCTACTCTACAGGTGTTATTTTAGCCACTGCACTTGTGAGTTGCCTGCATAGTCACAGCCTCCAAGGCTTGTTGGACCCGTGACTTACGTATGGCTGCTGCTTCTCAGTTTCCGTGTAGAGCTCTGCCACACGAGGATTGGCCTCCTTCCCCCGAAGAGCGAAGCTCTGGAATTCATTTCCTTCCTTCATTTCATACTCCTCTTAAAATAATCTTTGTACATTCGTTTTCGTACCCTAGTTTTCTTTCGCTTGGGATGGCCTCGAATGGGGCTTGTTTTTCCCGTGCCATGCTGGTCGCTGTGGAGAAGACCAGACGAAAGAAGTTAATCCACGTCTGGGTAGGAGGAGTGACTGGGTACAGAAGGCAGTAGATTTACGTTTGTTCAGGAAAATGCCCAAGAATCCCCTTCCCCCCCTCACTCCCTTGGGGATGTGTGTCGCGGCCCCACTCTGATGACCCGCCGTAAGACCACAGGTCACCTTGTGGTCGACCGCCCCTCAGGGTCGAACCCGCCGGCGGTCGACTGTGGCTAGCGACTGAGTGAGTGGTATGGAGGGAGGAAGGGAGGGACATGGCCGCTCTGAAAACACGAGTGAAATGCATTCCGAAGTAATAATTGCCCCACATTCACAACTACTGCGGTAGCACGACAAGACTCTCTTGGAACTAATGTGCCCCGTTCAACACAGCGTAATGATAACCTTTGACGCAACCTTTGAGCGTCAGTCCGCCTTAGGGATCATACTCAAGGGGGTCGGTATAACACAAGTATACCAGTTGAGGAAAGGACCTGGGTGCCCCCTAACCCTGCTGTAGTTGACTGGCAAATGTTTGAAGCTTCAGACTGCCTTACTCACCGAGCGGAATACATTCTCACTCCTTAAACACTTCATCAGTCACGTGAGCGAGGCAATTCAATCCCCCCACTTCCAGCTTCGGTCAGTGAGTGATGAATGTGTGAAGAAGGGATGAGGAGGTGTGGTGCTTGGTTCTGAGGAAAAGCGTCGCTTGTATTTTTTTTCATTTTTGTAATTGTCAACGTGTTACTGGTAGAATTACGCCTCTAGTCGTGGCCGCTTTCGATGAAAGAAAAACTATGATGAAAATAAAGAATTAGTAGGTATTTATTTTGAGCTCAGGTGTTTGTAAACCTGACTGTCGAAGGCGGGTTACAGGAAGAGGGAAACACTATAGAAGGAAGATAATTCCACAGCATGGATGGCTTTTCCAGGAAAGATTGATTTATTAAATAGGTTAATCCTCGTGTGGCTATTCTCTACAACACAATCTATGGGAAGCAGCAGCCAATCGTGTGCTATGGGTTATAGGTGTGTTATAGGTTTTTGTCACAGCACGGAAAGAAAATGTAAGAAAAACTTTGTGTATTGCTTACGTGGAAAAGAGAGAATAATGAAAGTTTCTGTTATAGAGAAAACCAACAACACTGTTTCGGGGTTCATTACTAGAGGTCCAGATGTCAACGGAACACTCGGGCCGAGGAATATAAACGACGCTGAAGAGGGTCTCAGGATGTAGACCGAAATTATACAGAACTCCTGTTTTTCTGTATTTTACTCTCCGAATAGTAGGTTTTTGTGAAATTGATAATAGTGACATTGCTATTTATTGCTTCATATATATATTTATGTATATATATATATATTGTATACTGTCTCTCGTAATGAAAGTTGTCATTATCATAACACCCATTATTTGAGTTGATTGAATTGAAATTTTAAACACACACACACACACACACACCCGGGAGGGGGTAGAGAAATGACTGACTTACTCATGAGTCTTACGACGAGATTTTGCACAAAGAAGGCAGTGCTAGTGCGCAGTACTCAGTGACCACATCGGAACACGAGCTCATTTTACCACATTTAATTAGTTTCCATTGTACAATGAGTATACTTCGCTGAAACACACAAGATGTTGAGTTAAAAAGATCGAGGAGTGTGAGTGACGTGTTATCTTGTGTGTAAGATGGAGAGAGTTTATGTTTGTGGACTGAATGCCAGCAGCATCACGTGTGTGTGTGTGTGTGTGTGTGTGTGTGTGTGTGTGTGTGTACACACGCAGGAGTAAAGACGTGGTACATATATGGTAAGTTAAGAGTAGGGGGCACCACAATTATAAAAGTCTCTCACCTAAACACACAAATAGTAATCACACACACACACACACACCTTAGAATTTCTCTAGCCCATGTTGATTGCCACATGTATCTTCTGTCTACTTTCAGTGTTTGGCGGAGTTAGCTCCATAAGCTGCAAGCATTCCAGCATTACCCACACGCACATCTTCGTAATTATGGGAAGATTGGTTGATAACGCCCTTCTTACGTCACGTTTTTTGTTGTTGTGGACCTTCAAACTTCCGCCGCAGTTGAAGTAATCCGCTAGTCATTACCTTAGTATGTTATAATATACACAAACCTTTGTATTTCTGTGAAGATTTTAACACACACACACACACTTTAAAGCTCCCTGTTTATTCTTGTACGTAAAACTTTAGCCGTCGTCTGTAGACACTTATAATGCTACTACAACTACTACAACTCCTACTACTACTAATACCGCTGCTAATAACGGTACTACTGCTACTACTACAAACAGCAACAACAACAATAATAATGATGACCAATCAAAATGATGATGATAATAATAATAATAATAATAATAATAATAATAATAATAACAATTATAACAGTAATAATAATAATGGTAATGATGATGATGATGATGATGATGATAATGATAATAATAATAGTAATAATTATAATAATAATAATAATAATAATAATAATAATAATAATAATAATAACAATAACAACAATAATCATCAAATAAAAGCACACACTCGTTCCAATGAAAGCGAAAGCGAATCATAAATATTTCTATATAAGTATTTTCCTCTGATGCCGGAAGACACTTGGCACAGACTAGCACAAGTTAGTCAGATATAGAATTAACTTGACACTGCGAGGCCGCGCATCGCACCACCAGATGGTGTGAGTTGGTAGAGAGAAATGTATGGATGCGTAATACAGATAATCATAATAACGGTTTACTGAACTTAGGCTGCCATTCGGCTGAAAAGACACAGATGAGGTGTTACAGATATTACAAAACTGGGTCATAATTGTAACTAGTTTACTCATAAAAAGAGGAGCTATTAAGCTTAAGGTGGGGCTAGATGTTTCCACGTTTTGGGTAAGCACGTGGGTGAGGCGAATCTACATATTTGGGGTGGCAGATACAGAGGAATGTTCACGGAATATTTGTATGATTCAGTGGTATTACCTATTTGTGTTTACATCCATAGACGGTACAGTTCGAAACTCGTGGGGCTTTCATGTCTTGAACATTCTCGACTATCATACTTCCTGAATCTCTGAATGCTGTCAGGATTCACAATTTCATTATTTAATTTACTTCTTTCATCCACCACTCATGTACTGTGAAAGAAAAATATATCTACACTTTTTTCAAAAAAATTTTACATAGTTTTTTTATTGTTACGGGATCTAACTGCTCTGTCTTTGCATGATTCGAAGAAAAAAAAAAAGCATCTCAGTCGACATCATGAAACTGGTTTAGAGACGAGAAGGTCGTTGATCGTCGACCTTTACTCTTCCTTTCCCATGGTGAGCAAGTTTATGGTCTCAACTCATTGTAACTCAACTCTCTTAATTCTCGTAATTTCCCAATTAAATCTTTCTACTTCTTTTTTTAAGTCAGGCGACTAAACCTAACAAGCATCCTCCGGCTATGAACAGTGTGCTAGAACTCATCCATATATGTAAAAGCGATTCTTTATTTACCGACAGACAGGGTGTCTCTTTTGCAGTTCAAAGGTCAGGTACAATGTCGACCCCCGAGCGTCTCACAGACACGTACCTACAGCTGAATTCCTGCTCCATCATATTCTCCTCCGGGTCTTCTATCACTGTGGCCCATCTCATAACTCTACGTGTACTGTAGGTAGATTTCATCAACCATGTGTCAGAACAGGTTTGGAGTTTGTCTTGGTCCCATTGTAAGTTGATGCAATCCTCTTCACTCAATACTCTCCTCGTGACCATGGCATCATCCGCGGACATATTCACATATGAGTCCAATCTTTCTATTAAGTCATCTGTATGAATCAAGAATTACAATTGCCCCTGGACAGAGTGAGTTCTGTGGCACAACACTCACGACCTCAGTCCGTTTCCACAAGGCTGCGAGGGATATACGTGTTTGAGTGAAATATGTTCATTCTACAATGGAATCGGTAACTGAGTGTGGTAAAATGATACCGTGTTCCAATGAAGGCAGTCAGCGATACGTGCAAACCCTGCCCCTTTAGCAAAATATCATCGTTAGTATTCTTAAGTAACTCTCTCTCTCTCTCTCTCTCTCTCTCTCTCTCTCTCTCTCTCTCTCTCTCTCTCTCTCTCTCTTTATGTATGATGAAATTATGAAAATGAAAACTATCTCAACATGAGGCAGTAAGCTGACTGCGAAAATGAACAATACATGCTTAAACAAAACTGATAACTACTTCGTAGTAATTGTCTACCAGTCAAATAATTTGGATACAATCAAATTAGAGAGAATGCAAAAACACTTTACAAGCAGAACTGATGGTATGGAACATATTAACCACCACGAGAGGTTGAAAAAAAAAAAAAACTCGAGCGTTTCGGCCTAGAAAGAAAGAAGGGAAAGGTTCCGGGATACTCTGAGGGCACCGAAAATAATGTATTATAGCCAAAAGCATCACATCATGGAAGATGAAAAACTGTCAGGTCTGCAGTAATTACTCAGACTATAAACCAAAAAGATATCAGACAGAAAAATATATGTTTATGCTAAAGTCTAGCAAAAAGCAGGAAAGATTGTTCAGTGTAATACCAGGAGAAAGTATGTAACACAGAACAACAACGGAAAGACAATAGAAAACTGGATGCATGGTAAAGGTCAGTCCCTGATTGAACTTCGGACTGAGAAATATGTAATGTATCCGGTGGCGAAAAAAATGATGTTGCGGTGAGCGCTATGCGCTAGCTATGCTTTGTTAAAATCTCGTTGCAGTTACAGGTAGGCAAGGCAGGTAGGTGATCCCCGCGGTAAAAAAAAAAAAAAAAAAAGAGAAGAAAACGTTTACAGCGAAAAGCTTAATGCACTCTGTGAGCGATAATGAATCCAATCGGATTTCCCGCGAGTTCAGGGCAAGAGGACAATGATCTCTTGCAGCCAGACACGACTAATACTAACCACTGGTGATCAGGTTAGGATGTGGGTCCAGCTTTGTGCTCGGTCGTTTACACACACACACACACATTGCCTTACAATAACAGCTACCTTGTTGACCTGTACCAAAGGTGCACCAGATCTCATTTTTTTTTCTTTCGTCACTTGCGCCGCTTGTTTAGTGCAGTTCGCTGCGAAAGAAGACGGGATTTTAAGGTAAAAAGAAAATTCGTTCAGGGGAGATTTTTTTTTAAAGATATTCTTAGAATTTAGTCACTTATGAAGGTTGCATGGACACTTCGCTCACGGAGGAGTAATTCCCTACCATAGGAATTTGGAAGGTAATGAGTATGTGAGCTGTATCTGCGCTTGCCTCCCCCTCCTCTCTCTCTCTCTCTGGTCACAGCGACGTTTAGTGTAGTGGAAAGGATTGTTAATTGAGGTTTCTTTCTGTTCGTTGATCTAGTTGACCATGATGTTTAACCTAGCTTAATCCTCTGAGCGCGACGGTACTACCATTGGCGTATAATCATGTGCCTTTATGACCTGGCCGTCAAGGATCAGGTCAAATTCCAGGTCATCATACCCAAAGGTCGCACCGTCGTGCTCAGTGTGTGAAAAGACTCGTCTCTGCCGCTGTTCGTTAACAGCCCCAAATACATGCCTGTTGAATTGACTTGTAATACTGAGTGCTGCTGTGTTAGACTGTCCGATATCACTTTAGAATTTCCCCCTCCACCCCTGTTCTTCAACCAAATCCCAACCAACGTTCCGATGGAACATTCCCCGTTACCACTCCCCGTTATCCGCAGTAACGTAAATAAACTCCAGCTGAATTATTTGTACGATCTTCCTCAAGCGTTGAAGTTCAGAGGTCATAGGGTTGGAAGTGTAATTCCCGGACCAGCATTTCCTATACGCAAATAAAGGAAATTAAAGGAGAATCCATCTTGATACAAGATATGTTGATGTTTTATGTGACGTGTTAGTGGGTCTGATAGAGAAAAATTGTCAAAGAAAACGAGTGTATAGTGTCTGTGTAGGGCATGCGAAATTTGTGACCTGGAGAAAAATAGAGTCGTTTACATGGACAAGAAGGAAAGAATAAAGAAGAAAAAAAAAATATACGCGGAAAGGAATAGTTGTGAAGCTTTACCTGTAGCTGGTTTGGACCAGCGGTAACTTGGGTAGATTCCCAAAGGACAGTTTGTGCTGATTATTGACACAGTCCAACAAGCATTCTGATTTGTTATCGTCAAGCAAGCAGCACAGATGTTCATTTCTGATTAACTGTGTTCTGGTATGCATACATTAACCTCGAAAATGCTAATAGCATACCGATGAATATATATATATATATATATATATATATATATATATATATATATATATATATATATATATCCAAGTAGTGCTTAATCTTATGACAATGAGCGTATGTATGTATGTATGTATATAACTATAGTCATGTGATTTCAGAGCTTGGCTGCATCCGATTTTTACTCGCTGTCGTGCTAATATATGGTTTCTGATCCTGGTTGCAGTATATTGAGAAGTTGTTACGGTCCTCTGGGATCTATATTCACCGATTTTCGTTTCTGATATATAGCCAAAGACCTTGGACAACCCGGGGATGAGTGGATAACCAAACTGAGATATATGACAGAGTGTAATTTATATTAAACACTGAGTGTATCATAGCTATAGTGTGCTTTAAACTCAACGAAGTATCTGACTGTGTAATTTACATTCAACACTAAATGTGAATTACAGTTTTAACTTGTCTTATACTCCGAATATCCAGGTCAAATATTCAAAATCGTTGCGTGAGAAACTTTTTTTTATTTTAGAGGAAGGTCTGGAGGCAGTATATCTTAATTTAAATATGATAAAAATTGGGAGTTTGTTTTCACCACCTTGTCTTAAGAATTCTAATTAACCTATAACATCTATATGTTTGTTGAGTATACCTGATAAGCTGTAAAGGAGGGTAATGACTGAGAAGACGATGGCATGTACAGAGCATCAGATTCGGGAGGAGCATAGTGGTTTCAGAAGTGGCGAGGATGTGTGGATCAGGTGTTTGCTTTGAAGAATGTATGTGAGAAATACTTAGGAAAACAGATGGATTTGCACGTGGAATTTATGGATCTAGAGAAGACATATGATAGGGTTGATAGAGATGCTTTGTGGAAGGTCAGCATACCGTGTGGGAGGAAAGCTGCTAGAAGCAGTGACAAGTTTTTATCAAGGGTATAAGGCATGTGTAAGAGTAGGAAGAGAGGTGAGTGAATGGTTCCAAGTGAATACTGGCCTACGACGGGGGTGTGTGATGTCAACATGGTTGTTCATTTTGTGTGTGGATGGGATGGTGAGGGAGGTTAAATGCGAGAACCTTGGAGAGAAAGGCGAGCCTGCAGTCTGTGGGGGATGAGAGAGCCTGGGAAGTTTTAGTTGCTTTGTACAGATGTTACAGTGCTGATAGAAGATTTGAGTGAGAAACTGCGGGAGTCGGTGACTGAGTTTGGTAGAGTGTGTCCTTTGACGGTTCTGTAGTTCCACCTCTTGACTTAGTGAACATACTCGATATTACTGTAACATCCACTCTTTCTTGGAAACCCCACATTACGGAAATAACTAAGTCTTATTCTAAGAAACTGGGTGTCCTGTTTAGATGTCGAAACTTCTCCTATGAACAATTGCTCCGTTTATACAAGGGGCAGATTCGTCCTTGTATGAAGTACGCTTTCACATTTGGAGTAGTTCTAGCTCTGTTTCCTTACTTGGCAGAGTTGGGTCGAAAGCGGTCCGACTTATAAACTGTGCCAGGCTAACTTCCAAACTTGACCCCCTTGCCCTACGCCGCTATGTTGGTTCACTTTCCCTCTTCTGTAGGAATTACTTTGGCTTTTGCTCCCGAGAGCTGGTTGCTTGTATTCCCCCACCACTAACTAGACCACGCAATACTCGGCAAACTGCAGCGTCACATGATTACTGAGTGGTCATCGGCAACTCAAGAGTGGGCCGTTTTGATACCTGCTTCTTTCCCTACACGTCGAAGCTTTGGAAGTCTTTACCCTTCCATGTCTTTCCCAATTACTATGACCTTGCACATATTAAAAGGCAGGTCTTTCACTTTCTAAGAATTCGCAAATACGTTCTCTTGTCTATTTTTTCCGTTTCATAATTCTCTATATTTCAATTAAGGCCCGGCCTCCATGGGGACTCTTGTCCGAGGCAGAGAAAGTTTGGAGGAAGTGAAGTGTTTTAGATCCCTGGGAGTGGACATGGCAGAGAATGAAAGCATGGAAGCGGAAGCGAGTCATAGGGTGGAGGAGGGGGCGTAGGTTCTGGAAGAACTGAAGAATATGTGGAAAGAGAGAACGTTACCTGGGAGGGCAGAAATGGGTAAGTTTGAAGGTTAAATAGTTCCAACAATATCATATGGATGCGAGGCATAGGTTATAGATAGGGTTGTTTAGAGGAGGGTGGATGTGTTGGAAATGAAATGTCTGAGGACAATATGTGGTGTGAGGTGGTTTGATCGAGTAAGTAATGAAAGGG